>JAOQMQ010000009.1:11540375-11551889 GCA_027563845.1 Erythroxylum subrotundum | reverse complement strand
CAATTTACTTAATTTAATCTAATCATGCTTAATTAGCTTAATCATGCTTAATTAGCTTAATCATGCTTAATTAACATAAAAAAAATTTCGGGGCTAACAGACAGAGTGAGAGGACAATCAAGACTGTTGAGGATATGCTCAGAGCTTATGTATTAGAGTTTCAAGGAGCTTAGGATCAGTACATAACTTTGATTGAGTTTGCCTATAACAACCATTACCACAGTAGTATCGGAATGGCACCGTATGAGGCATTGTATGGAAGAAAATGTCAATCGCCTTTGTATTGGGATGAAGAGGGCTTAAGAATGTTTGAAGGCCCAGAGTTGATACAAGATACAGTAGATAAGGTGAAGTTGATTCGAAGCCGAATCAAAGCAGCTCAAGATAGACAGAAGAGTTATATGGATCAACACCGACGGGATATGGAGCACAGTTTAGGAGACAGAGTGTTTCTCAGGGTGTCACCTTGGAAAGGAGTTTTGAGATTCGGTAAAAAGGGCAAGTTGAGCCCTAGGTACATTGGTCCTTATGAGATCATTGAGAGGATAGGACCTTTGGAATATAAGTTTGCTTTACCGAATGAAATGTCTCAATTACATAATGTGTTTCATGTGAGTATGCTCTGGAGATACCAATTGGATTCGACGCATGTGATATCGGCTCAAGAGATTGAGGTTGCTAGTAACTTAAGCTATGTTGAGGAGCCGGTCAAGATTGTGGGATCTCATATCAAGCAGTTGAGGAACTGAGTCATTTCATTGGTGAAAGTCCATTGGAGGAATCATGTAATTGAGGAAGCCACATAGGAAACGGAGGAACATATGAGGAGACAATATCCCCACCTATTTGAACAAACAGGTAAGAATTTTGATGACGAAATTTCTTTTAAGGAGGGGAGAGTTCTAACATCTCATTTCCTACGGGGAGGTTAAAATAGTAAATATGAGAAATTATTGGAAGAGTCGAAATGCATTCATATTCATGTATATTATGTCATACGCATACACGTGAATAGTAAACCTTTACACATGAAAATAACTGTACATGCATTTATGGATAATTCCGGGTATAACTGAATTGAGTTGTGATGTATTGGAAATTTTGAATTTATTATATTGGAAATTTTATTGGTGATTGTTATATTTTTTAATTTTAATGAATTTTAGGATTAATTTCGGAAACTTTTGATTACTATGGGATTAGGAAAAATGCCACTTGGCAAGTAAATAGATGTATGGAAAATAAAAATAGGAAATCAAATGATATTGGAGATAATTGGAATGTAAGGAGGCAGTTAATGGAACTAGTTCAAATAGAACTAGTTTGTTTGGGAAATTAGCTAAGAGTGTAAGAAGTGGACAAGTGTCATAGTTAAAGTTAAATTTTCTTAACCTTGAAAGACAAGTTACTGTTCTTGTCTTCATCTCTCTCGTAGCTTTTCTTCTTCTTCTTCTTCTTCATTTTCATTTTTATTCAATCACTACCACATCAACTTTAAAGATCACACTTTCCTCCATTTGCTACTAGCATTTGGCTGTCTTTCTTCCTCATTGTCACTAAAAACCTATCTCTACCACCTTTAGAAAATGATGAACATGTGATGCTTGGGAGCTAGGGCTAGTATTGTTTTTGAAGAATTTGAAGTGAAACCAAGTAAGTTATGCTTTAAATGTCATGGGTATAGTTAAATGAAACTAGAATGATGAGAAATATAGGATGGATGACTTGATTATGTGAGTTGTATGTGTGTGACATGGATGGTGAAAAATCTATGTAAATGTCTTGTTTTTGTAATTGTGAATGATCATTAATGACCCATGATTTGTTATAGAGATGTTTTAGAAGTTAGACGATCCATATAATGGTGTTAGGATAAGTGGAGGTGCTTTGGAGAGTGTAGTTAGTGATTAAGAACTTTTGGTGATGTGAGGGAGACCCTGTAGAAACATCTTCTTATGCACTGTAGACTGAAACATCTTCTTATGTACTGTAGACTGAAACATCTTCTTATGCACTATAGACTGAAACATCTTCTTATGCACTGTAGATCGAAACAACTTCTTATGTACTATAGAATGAATCGTCTACCCTATCGTCTTGTCCAATTTTGGCCCTCAAGATGACAGAATCTATCTTTAAGTCTTCGTGAAAGTTGTAGATCTAGAGGTCCTCTTTCAAATCATCTAAGAATGACCTTGATATGACATCTATAGAGAAAGTTATGCCAATTGTTCCAAAATAGGTTCTAGACTAAAACCTTCCTTTTTATCCACTGTAAATTGAATCGTCTACCCTATCACCTGGTCCACTTTTGACCCTCAATATGATAGAATCTATCTTCAAAGTCTTATTGAAAATATTAGATCTAGAAGTCCTCTTTCAAATTATCTAAGAATGACCTTGATCCGACATCTATAGAGAAATTTATGCCAATTGTTCCAAAATAGGTCCTAGACTGGAACCTTCCTTCTTATCCACTGTAGACTGAATCGTCTACCATATCGTCTGGTTCAATTTTGACCCTCAAGATGATAGAATCTATCTTCAAGGTCTTCATAAAAGTTGTAGATCTCAAAGTCTTCTTTGAAACCGTCCCAAGAAAATCTTAATCAGACATCTCTAGTGGAATTTATGCCAATTTTCCCAAGACAGGTATAATATGATTGAGGGCAAAAAATTATGTTTGATTCTTTCAGCCATAACTTCACCATACGACCTCTAAATGAAGTGATTCTTGAACCAATAAATTCCTAACACATTTTTATACATCTTCATAAAAATTGGTATCATTATGAATTGATTTGAAAATTTTTGATTGAAGGAAAGTGAGGGAATCTATTGGAATAGCATGAGCTGGTATGATTTGTCTGCACATACTTCTCTATTTTGAATATATCTGGATCTATAGGGTTCCAAATGAGATTATTTTAATGTAGAGTAAACTAGAGACATAGGCTTACAAATCATATGAAGAAGTTGAATTGTAATTCAGTCTCTAAGATGCTAATTTATGGATGGAAGTTGTACATAGTATATTGTTTTAGAATAAGAACAGTCCGAAAATGTTTGGGGTGTAACTTTCGGATTTCTGAACGAAATTGAATGATTTTGGTGTCATAAGAGACTTAAGAGATGGGAGAGCAATTTTCTAGAAGAGAGTATGACCAAAATTGTTGGACCCCGATTTTGGAGCCCAAACTTGAGCGTGCATATTACCTTGTAGTGTTGTTTCAATGAATCCTCATTAGCCATCATCCCACAAGGGTGGCGTGCCCACACCAATCAAACGCAAAAAAACAAGCTCATTTCTCCTATTTCAAAACAGATTTTGGGAAACCTTGAATTGGAATTTCAATTTGACTTCTTCTTAACATTTGTTCTCCATCGTCTTAATTTTCTAATAGCACCAAAATCATTCCATTTGGTTCAATAATTTGAAAGTTATAGCCCAAACATTTTTGGGCTGTTATTAAGCTTAAATAGTAAACTCTACTCACCTTCCATTCATAAATTGAAAGTCTTAGTGACTATATTAAAATTCCATCTCTTCAGATAATTTGTAGCTATATGTCTCTAGTTTATTTAGAAACAAGAATCATCTCATTTGGAGCTCTACAGATTAAGATATCAGCAAAATACTAAATCATGTTCAGTAAAAATATCCAATTCATACTCTTCCAATCGATACTCTTACTTTGATTCAATCAATCTTTTCCAATTCAATATAAAAAGCTATAAATTCTTATAAGGAGGTAGAAAAATGTGTTAGGAATCCATTGCTTCAAAAATCAAGTCATTTGAAGGTCGGACGACAAAGTTATGATAAAAAAGTGAAACATGTTCAGGCTTGGGGGGAGATTGGCGAGTCGTGATCGTGCAAATGCGCGATCGCAACTTCCCGCGATTTGCACAAAATTTCCACTCGTCACGATCGCGACTTCCTCTTTTCTTTTTCTTCCTCCGACCTGTCCTAGTAAAAAGGGCATAACTTTTACTAGGAATGTTATATTAAGGTTATTCAAAGACCGTTTCGAAGGAGACTTCTAGATCTACAACTTCCATGAAGACTCTAAAAAGATATTTTGCCTCCAAAAGGACTAAAATTTCCAATCAATGTAGCTGTCCTAATTGTCCATCCTATACAGCATCACAAACTTCAAATGATCATAACTTCTAGCTCCGATATCCAAAAATGTTAAACTTTATATTGTTGGAAAGCTAGAAAGATAAGCTACAACTTTTATAAAGACAACTTTGGCTAATTCTACTTATATCAATACGGTTTTTCCTTTGAGTTCAGAATACAATTTCTACACCTATAAAAGCTTGTAAAATGCAATAACTCTTCATATCAATCCACTAATAAGTACCTTTTGGTAACTTTTGAACCTCATCTCAAGTAATTCATCCCATACAACCTTTCCAATCTCTAGCATGCTATTTTAAAATAAACAACCATTTGCAATTTCAACAAAGAAGAAAATAGCATAACATACACAAAGGAAATCCTTAAATTCTTATCATCCACAAAAACCTATCTTTCATTTCCATAACCTCTCACATATAAGTAATAACGATTTATGTTCTAAGTCATCATCTCAAGTTGATAACTTTCCCAAATATACCTAATAACCTCATCCTTAATTAATTCCTATTTCAACTCCACCTCATCCCTACACAAATTCACATTTCAACTTAACAATCATCCATACACAAATTCATATTTCATTAACATCATAGAATAAGAGTTTTACAAAGCTTTAGTGGCACTTCAAGCCACATTACATCATCAGTATCCAAATCCAAAATACAAAAGATATAAAACCCAATAATTCTCGAATTGCAACTAAAGTGTTGTTTTACATGAACTAACTTCAAATACAAAAATATGCCAAATCGGAGTGATGCTTTGACTCTTTTTCACTCCGTCTCTTGCTCATCACCTGAATAGGGGAAGGAGAGTGGGGGTGGGCTTAAAAGCTCGTGGGCAACAGTTTATAATTGATAACAAGCAAAACCATTGAAATTATTCATTTGTCATAGAAAATTCTTATTGAATCATAAAACACATGGTTCTTAAATTTTCAACCAAATTCACAATAAAACAATTCATGTATGCATCAACTTGACAATTCACAAATGCAATGCACAACAAATGGCTCGAGGGTTCTGTGGAACGAAACAGAGAAACCGAAGTTTACTCCGTGAATAAAACGAGTCCACTTTTTGGATCTCATATGCCACAAGCGAGCAGCCGGGAGAAGGCTTTATGTCGACATGCACGTGACTACAAAACGGTTCCACTCTTGCCCAATCACAAGCAAATTTATGCTCAATTCATTTCCATACATTTCCATATTCTCATGCTTTTTCCCCTTTTTCGAATATACAAAATGGCATGACACATTTCAATGGCATAATATGATCATACATCACAATGCATTTTTCCACATTCACAACAATTCAAATCCAATCAATTAAGCATATACACACATATAAGCAAATTCTTTAAATCATTTAAAAGCAATATACGCACATTTATGAAGTACTTGAAATCATTTTATTCTCTTGATTTGGAAAAACTTTAATGGCTTATTATTCAATTATAAACATGAAACCCACCTTAATTTCCTTGCTTAAACCTTGCTCAAGGGCGCCTCTCCTCTTTCCTTTCTTAATTCCCTTTATCAAAGACAAAAATTTTCATTCAATAGGAATTCAAATTGGAGAACCCATAAGACATATTTACTGAAATTGATCCTAGAAAACTTAAACCCATGTATTTCCTAAGCTCCATGAACCAAAATCTTTCCAAAAATCCAACAAATCAAAACTGCTCTTACCTTAATTTTTCACCAAATGAAGAGTTTCTTGGCTTGAATGGAAGCTCTCCTCTTCCTCTACTTTTTTTTCTTCTTGAACCACCTTAAAATCTCTCTTGAAGGCTAAGAAAAATCAAAACATAGCTTATTTTCTCTCTTCTCCACTGAAACTCTCTTCTCCTCTCTTTGTTTTCGTTATTTTCTTCTTCTCTACCACAAATCACGATTTTTGCTTCTTCAATTGCAAGACAACACTCAATTTTTCCATTTATGCCCTTAATGAGTGAGAAATGTCCAATTTGCCCTTCCTTATAAGCCTTATAACTTTAATGCTTAAGTAATCTTCCAAAAATGCCCTTGAACCTTCTTATAACCTTAACACTTTAATTCCATTAACTTATGTCATGTAAACTTACTAACATTAACATAATAATAACTACTCCAAAATTAAATCCATCAAAACCTCATAATTCATTTAAATCATACTTAATTAGAGAAAAAATTTGGGGGCCAACAAAAATACATCATTTTTAGTTTCTGATTGAATGTGAACAGTAGACCCAAAAGTGTATCTTAGAAAAATCTGAAAATAAGCCAATGAGAAATAAATTGAGATTTTAATGGTTTTAGTGAGGTATAAACCTAAGAATAAATTATACTTAGGTGAGTTTTGTTATGAGATTGATTTTGTGAAGAAACTAATGGATAAATACCCGGGATTGTCATGAATATGCATTGTACATATTTCATTACATACATGTGCATTGTTAAACATTTATACTTGTGCAACTTATGATATATGTGTATGTTATTTGATATAGAGGAGCAACTGGAACGTCAACCTGCAGACGTTGCTAAAACTTCCAGGCATTAGCTTCGGAGCATCGTGTGAGTAACCTAGATGGTTTCTCTTAATTATTGTTTGCTTAAATTGTGTATTGAATGATAGATGAATGCGTTTTGATTGTTGGATTCTAGACAATGAAGGTCCGATGACTATGATTTGTGAATGAGATATTGAAGTACTACTTGTATGTGAATGTGACGAACTATGTGCTTCATAATATGATTGATTGTGAAAAATGCATTCTATACATGAATACAGAATCAGATAATGGCAGTTGTGACTAGAATAGCCACCGAAAAAGAGCTTAAAGCTCAGATTATGAAAAAGAGCCTTGAGCTCAGAAAGTGATTAAGAGCCTAAGGCTCACTATGTAAAATGAACCCTGTATCCCCATCGGATAAGGGACAGTTATCAATGAGCCCGGTATCTAAAATAAATATTGGACAGTTTAGGCACTCGATCACAATAACGTAACCAAAAAAAAGTCTCATGAGCATTTCATATGCATTTTGATAAGTATGTTTGATTGACTAAAATGCAAAATTGCCTATGCTTAAGTGAAAATGTGATACGTAATCAATTATGCGAAAATGTGAATATATGTTATGTGAAATGATGTGTTGCATGAATTGAGTGAACCATCTATGATGGTTACCTCATTGAGTTAACCAAACTCACCAAAATTGCAACGTTGACTTTTCAGGATCGAGAGACGACTTTAGCTACTGAGAGACTCTACCAGCAGTGCAGATTGGTGATTTAGGAAGAGAAGTCATGGCTCAAAGGTCGGTCAGCTGGGTTTTGGACAGATTAGATGGATTTTGTGTATTTCCTCTTTCCTGTAGTACTTTTATATTAGGTTTTGATGATGTATTTGTAAGGAGTGTTGAAAGACACATTGTAGACCTTCGGGTTTTTATAAAATGAAATAATGAAATTTTGGGTTTTAAAATATTGTGAATTTCTAAATGATGTTCGTAAGAGAATAAGATATATAATGTCATGTTAAGTGAATGTAGTGATTAATCGTAGCGGACCATTATCGTAGGATATGTACTGGAATGCCTTAAGGGTGTTTCGGTATGTACCTTACGATAAGGGGGGCTACAGACAATGTACTAAAGATGTTTAGTATTTGAGATATATGATACTTATTAAGTATTAAAGATATTCATTATTTTATGTATGAGTTGATATTTGAGTTCAAGCTTATATGGATATTATGTTTAGAATAAATCCTAATTAAGGTCTATTTTTTTAGAACAATATTATTTTAAGATTGGAAAGTTTCCAATGTAATAATGGTTGCTAAGTAAGCCATAATATATTTTTCATTTAGTGGAAATTATTAACTGGATCAATAAGTTCTTTAATGAACTTACTATAGTTACTTGCATTGTTCAAGATAGGAATGTATTATGGAACATTAGAATCATTAGGTATGTAATAGGAGCTAACTCTCATAAAAAATCCAAGGATCTATTTAGGTAATTGTTCTTAATTATGATGATAACTAAGATGAAAGTTGTAAGATTTAAGTAAGTTCTCACTGTAGAGAAGCTTGTAGAATTATCTCATTAAGTCACTATCCCAGTAGCAACATGATTTTCATATGGTGATATGGTATAAGAAACTTAAACAACTGACTTAATGCAAGCGGGAGATTGTTGGTTTATGCTATAAAGCCAATTGGTTGGTTGTAGTTTAGTGACAAAATAATTTAAAGGAGTTTTTTTAATCTTGTACATATTTAGATGTATAAGATAAAGTCTATGTGCTAGTTATACATTGCAAATAAAGTTATGATAAGATTATAATTATGAGATTTGCATTTACGTATTATCCCTAAATTATTCCTAATCATTGTTCTATTAAGACTGGACGTTAATATAACACAAAAGGACTAGATTATATTATGTTTTTTCTTATGAAAGAAGTAGTCGATCTCAGAGATACTTAAACAAACGTGTAAGTGCTTGTTAGAGAACAAGTTCACTGAATTGACCCCATATGAGAACTTTATTTGAAACATTACTTGTATGTCTATGAAAATTCTCATTATAATAATTGTATAAGTGATTCGTTGACTTGAGGTGTCCAAAGTTATCTTATTTAGAAATTGTTATGTTTGATACTACTTATGACCTGTTCTAGTCAAGGATATCTTAGTTAGTAGTCGTTGGATATAACATGAACTATATGGAGGTAGTTAATAGGATTTATCACCCTAGAGTAATTAGGGAGAATGTTTTGTTGTTTTTGATTAGTATTAAGTTGGGAAATCCTTGGCTAAGGTAGAATGATATTTTGTAAATAGTTTACAAATGTCATTAATTGAATCAATAGCTAATGGTGAAAAACTAATATAATTAGACTCAAAATAGAGTAGACATTGTATGATAAAATGATTAAATTATACCAAAAAAGCATGCACAGAAAGGTTAGTCAAAACTACTTTGACATTCGTAAATATTTAGGTTGTCATAATATATTGCTAGATGTCAATGTTGATACATAAATATAAATTGTTTAATCAAAGAATTAATTTATCTAATCCTAAATATGATGTAGGGTTATAATTTGTATCTATTACCAATATATTTAGAAACCTAATGGGTCATACATAAAGAACATGTTAAAGAAACAAAGTTATTTTAATTAACTTAGACTTGATTGTAAAGTATGAGAAACTTTATGATTAAATATGAGCTATTTAATAAATAAGAAGTAATATGAGATGTTAGATCTTATTTAGGCATGATTGATATTTAGTTAGAATTATTTGTAATTCTAATTAAAGTTTAATTGAAATTATAATTTAATTTCAATTAAATTACTAAAATGTCAAAAACTATTATAAATAGGCTTAAGTTCTAATGGAGCTAGCACTCCTTACTTAACCTTCTCTGCAATATTTTGAGAATTTTCTCAACTCATTTTATAGTTCCCGTTAGATGCCAGACATTTGTACGATTACGGTAGTTGAGATGAGCCTACTTTGGAAATAGTTTGATGAATACAATAAGGATACAATCAAGCTTTGAAATAAGGTACGAATTATGATTCTTGAATTATTATGATTTATGTGTTAATCATTTTTATAGAATTTAAGTGATACTGACTTTTGAGAAATCAATTGAAAAAGTTTTGTAATTATTGTGCTTAGTGCGAGATAGAATCCTGCCCCGATTTCCCAACAAGTCCCCCTCCTCACACGCATATTTTCAAGTAAAGGATCTTTTATGAAAGAAAACAAAAGGCATTAAGGCAGTTCAAGATTCCTTAACAGATTATGAATTTCTTCCCACTGTTAAAAAGCAATAATATAAATATGTTTTCTTTCTTTTTCTAAGTTCTCTTTTTAACGTTTTAACTTGCCACTGTGGTTTTATTTCCTCCAAGCGTCTATGCGATGTTTAATGTTTTGTAAAGTACAAAACGATTAAAAAAAAAAAAAAGAGTTTTTAAAAAAGAAGACAAAAAGAGGACTGTTGGATGGTTGGAACGTAGGTTGGCTTGCAGGTGTGAAGTCATGGTTGGGTGATTCAAAACCTAACAAAAGTAAAATCTACCTCACTGCCATTGTTCCTTCTTCTTTATTATGATCTTGGGTGATGCTGGCTTCGGACCTTGGCGTGTTCTACAGGTTTTGCATATTTGAAAAATGTGTCCAAAGTTTATCCATTGAATGCTGAGTTTGTACGTTTAGAATTCTTGGCACTGTATGGATTTTCCATTTTCAGCTTCTCAAGTTGGGAAAAGAGATCGGATTGCTGATCTAACAATATTAGATTAAGCTGCATTCAAAAATTTAGATTCAAGTTGAATGATTAATTGTTTCATACGTCAGAGTTTATGGAACAAAAATAGACGATAGAAAAACAATTTTAATGATCATTCAATGCTGTGAGGCTCCAGGGTTTTAATAAATCGTCTCATATATAATATGGTTGTGGTAGTGGGTGGCATCAAGTTGCAAGAAATGATGAGCATTACATAATGACCTGCTACCTTTGATTCAAGCTTTGATTGCAATCCATTTAACCGCTTTTGTCGTCTGTCCTGCAAAGCTCCAGTAATCAATCATATATCTAAAGAGAAAGAAAGTTTGAATCTTCAATTTCCACTCAATAGCACATCCTAAACTAATGAAACAGCGTGATGATTACTCTTGTTTCTGATGCTGGTGTGGTCCAAGAGAGAATTAAATTTGTATGTCATGTGGGGATGACGATAAGGAATGAAGCAAGACTCCCGTGGATTAGACAAGGAAAAAGAGTCACAATTCACGAGAAGGAATCATTTTTCGCTCATAAGGCTTCCCTGCTCGGAATCCTGCTTTTGCTTCTTCTAATTCTTGGTCTGTTGTTACAGTAAACAGTTATGTCTTGGCTGGTCCCGGTCTGTGAAAGGCTCTGGCCCCCTGTTCTGTTGGACCTTTTCTTGCTAGACAATTACATGCAACTGTCAAGGACATGGGCGAAACTGAATTGTTTCTCTTCATAAGCGAAAAGCCAGTCCATAGTTTTAAAATTTTGATAACTTTTTAAGAAGTTTAACCAGTCGCTAAATAACAAGTTACCAGAAGAAAGCAATCAAGTTCATGGGTGCAAACTATTAAGTGACCGTTTCACTACAATATCTTAAACTGTTATGTGAGGTCAACTTAATTGGTTTTATATATTCACTAACACACCCCCTTAAGTAAAAGCCCTTTGGGCTTGAAACTTACACAGGCTCACTCTACTTTGTGCTGAGTAATAGGTGAGTGGTAGGATTTGAACTCACGACCACTTGGTCATAAAGGCTCTGATACATATTAAGTGACCATTTCACCATAATAGC
>JAOQMQ010000009.1:11521581-11535417 GCA_027563845.1 Erythroxylum subrotundum | reverse complement strand
GGTCGATATATGTTCGGTTTTGGGTCCTCTATGCTGTGTGGGTCCGAATGTTGGGCCTCGGAGACGGGGTCCAACAAGTAATACGTGTTATCGTACATTGTCATAATACGTATGAAAGTCTTAAGATTTATGTCAATCTTAAGCATTTAAAGGTCATTGGACATATATACAGATTGACCTTGAGCATATGTCATTTATACACATACAGTTTTATACGAATATCCATAAAGTCTGATATGACATAGGGGATATAAGTTTTTAATCCCATAAAGGTTCTTTAATGCAGTTTAGCATTCAGTTGGAGAACATAAAGGCTTTCTCTAATGCAGTTTAGCATTTGGTGAGAGAAAATAAGTTTTCTTTAATGCTGTTTAACATTCAGTGAGAGACAAATTGATTTCTCTAATGCAGTTTAGCATATGTGGTTCAGCATAAAGTTGAAAAAATTGAGACCTACAAATGAAGATGATATAATTTAGATTATACAGGTATCATCTTAGTTTGTTACACTCCATTTTTCCATTCATGTTAATGAGGAATTAGATATGTGTGATTGTATTGGATCTGTGTCGCACATGACACGTGCATTTGATACTTTTTGGTATCTAAAGCTTTGCAGGACAGAATGATGGACTTTTATTATTTTTGGATCAAATGATTTGTTTTTTAAACTTAGTCGGCTAATACAATAACGTGACATAACCAAATTTTAAGCTGTTTTTAAAACTTGAGTCAATATGCAATTAAGGATTGTCCAAGGAGGAGAATGTTAGATAATTTTAAATTTTCCCATAAAGTTGGACAACATTTAATTGCATTTTTTGGGTTTTTTTTAACTTATCAGTTAAGTTATGTGATTTGATCCATATAAAGATAATAAAGTGGCTTAATAAATGATCTAAATCAATGGGTTGAAGTTCGGGTGAAAAATAGATCTCGATCAGTATGAACCAGACCCATATCGAGTTTATGATGGGGAAGCCCAATATGAAAACTATATATAAAAGTTAAGGTCTCCTGCAGTTGCTCATATTATTCGTAAGCATATGGATTCTCTGACCCATTAAGAGAGCTTACGTTTTGAGAAAACTGTAGAAAGACGTTAACCGTGTCCCAATGAGCGGTTCCCGTGAAGACGGCGGTAGATTTGCAATCGTTTGACTTTGGAAAGCTCGTTTGAATTTATGGAACTAAAATCAGGTATTTTTCGCATTTCTTCGTTTATTGCGCTTTCACGTTCGATCCAGGATATGTAACTAAGGTATCATTACGTGTTACATGTGGTATCAGAGCGATGATGTGATCGGGTGGTTAAAAATAAATATTTTTTGATTTTTTCTCCATAAGGTTTTCGAAGAGTTAACTTCTGTTTCTCAGTTTTTTTTTTCTTACTTTTTATTACATGAAAGTAGTATACATGTGTTTAGCCTTGAGAAACAAGTTGAAAATGCCTGAAAGCGTGAAAAATGGACCCGAAATATGCTAGAAATCGCCATTTTTTGGTTGGGGGACAGAGAGCGTCGGGCGCATGTGGGTGAACAATACTGCCAATAGGGTGATACATCTAGCACATGTGTTGCACGCGCCAAACACGCGGTGGATACGTGGGTGGACAGGAATTGTTATGGAACTTAAATCATGTATTTTTTACATTTATTCGTTTATTACCCTTTCACGTTCGATTTGAGATACGTAACTAACGTATCGTTACATGTTACAAACTCCAATTGGCTCTCCCTCTCCAACGATTTACACCAAACTTAGAACTTCCAATAGGGTGATACATCTAGCACATGTGTTGCACGCGCCAAACACGCGGTGGATACGTGGGTGGACAGGAATTGTTATGGAACTTAAATCATGTATTTTTTACATTTATTCGTTTATTACCCTTTCACGTTCGATTTGAGATACGTAACTAACGTATCGTTACATGTTACAAACTCCAATTGGCTCTCCCTCTCCAACGATTTACACCAAACTTAGAACTTCTATCTTGGCTCTCAATTCCTCCCACCACTTTCACCCAATTAATTTCTCTCTCATAAGAAAAAAGAAAGTTGTTGCAAAATTTTCACAATTCAATTCTTTGAATTTTACTTATTTCATCACTGCTTCTAAAAAGGATCTTAACTTCATGGATGATTTCATGCAGCTACTAAATATGAGTAAGATAAAATGCTAACACAGTATTATGATAATCAAAGCACCTCTAAGAGTCAAGTACTCATCAATCCTTAGCCCCATTACTATATATCTTTTCTAGTAGTGAATTAAGCTTCAATCAGATGAACCACAATCGTAATCCTCTGATCAACAAAATTGAAGTAAGAGATTACTAGTCCTCTAATCACTTCCCTTGCAATCATTGAACTGAATCTCCCTATCAAAACGGCAAAAGTGTATTATATATATATATATATATGGCAAGATCCTATAACCTCATCCATTCAAGCTACTTAACAAATTTGAAGCACAATAAACAAAGACATACTCTGATTGTTTATGGATTGGCTCCTTTTTGTTTTTAATAATGGAGCTTTAATTTTTTTTAAAGAATAATGAAGCCTTCATTTTGAATTATTCTTCGTTTTTTTAAAAAAATTTTGATTGAATTTATCTTTTTATTCTGGCAAACCTTTTAGTTGAGGGGTTTATCCATCCATTGAGTCTTTGGATTTCCTACTCTGGCTATACTTGTTCATTTTCAATGCTGTTCGTGCAAAGTAATTAATTGCGATCACTCACTTACCAAAAAAAAGATAAAGAGGAAGATTTGCTTACACAATCAGCGTGAAGGAGTGGGTGAACTAAACACACATGCTATGTTGAAAGTTAAAGCAAGAATATAATTGCCCTTTTGCTCTTGGTACGTTATTCCATGGCCAAACTAAAGCATTCAAGGCAAAAGAGTAAAGACGTTAGGTGGCATGTCGTTCTCGTTGTGGACGTTAACTACCAAAACCCCACCTATCCATAATAGACTTCTTGGATGACTGACACGGACGAAGGATGAATAGAGGACCCATCACGCTCCAGTGGTTTGTTAAGAATACTACGTGTGAACGATGCTCATTACGTATTGTTTTTCAGATCACAGAAATTACATTTTATAGTATTTTGTAGGGTTCAAGTTTTGATAAAGTTGCAGCGAAATATTATATCAGCCTGATGGCGCAGCGCAGACGTTGTAACAGGGAGGGAGAATGGAGAATAAATACTGGTAGTATCCGTCCAGAAATCAGAGACACCGAGATTTACAATGTGCAATGATTGAACTGAACCCTTTTGCACAATTTCCAAGATACTTTTGGGACCCAGTTTAGAGTTGCGAGGCAAAGAAACGACAAAGTCGGTACATGTTACCAAAAAACAAAACATAAGCCAATTATCGATAAACATGCATTTAAAGCAATTTCTTAATTAATCCCCGAGTCTCCACGCCAACGTTATCTCTATGTCCCAAGGCCTAAAATCCGTCATCAAAGTTTCGAATCGCTGCATCTTTCTTGCCGTCTCAACTCAACCGAATCCTAGTTTGTCGACCAATTAATCACGGGCAAAATTGTCATATAAAAGACCTATAATAACCAATCTGTGAAGAAGAGCAGAACATGAATCCTTCTAGTATCTGTTAGAGTGTCCCATATTACCTAGATATGAAGATGTTAAAGAGTTTATGAGTGGTAAGATGAATCAACCAAATTAACGTTTTGTTCCTTGTCCCAACTCTGCCGAGCATTGAACATGCATCGATTATTCTGTTTTCCAAAGTCTCCAAACTGAAGCTAGAAAATCAAATCTGAACTAACAAAAGTGAACAAAGTTGTACTTAGTATTTAATTAGCACCTGTTTTTATCACCTAACGTGCACACTAACCGAGGGTATAGACTGTACGAGTTTGTTCGCTCCCTCTTTATCATCAAATTCTGTTCCTCTCTTCCTTAAAAAAGGAATACGTGTAAAAATCATCGACTGACTTGATAGAAAGGACCGGAAAGCGATAAAGTCTTAGTTGAGTTACCCTTTTTCTCAATGAAACTGATCGTAATTAAAAGAATAATGGCCAAATCTGATGGGAATGGAACAGTAGACCATCCTCTGTCGCAGATTGACAGTGTAAGAGAGAAACGATCTCAAAGGATTAATTCCAACACCAACTCAAGAGACATTTAAAGATGTGATGCAAAAGAATCAAGAGCAAAAATGAAGAAAATCTTTGTTAGCTCTGCTTAAGTAAGTATTTATTGATATTAGTAAAGTGAGACCCTTGCACAAAAAAAAAAAGGATGAAGGGGATCGATGGTTTATATGGATGTACCATCATTTACTCTCATCTCCAAAATGAAAAAAAAAAAAAAAAAAGAGTTAAAAATGGGAATTAAGAAAAGAGGGGAAAAAAAAGTAAAATAGTTGGACCAAAAATTCATGGCTCATCTTCAATAACCGAAGCCAAACCGGCGACAATCTTGATCCCAGACTGTATACTTTTGGGCTTAACCTCAGCTACAGGTTGTGGTTTCCACATATGCAAAGCCGTCGTCTTCTCTTCTTCCACAGAACTCTCAGACGACATATCAAACACAGTCTCGCACAATTCAGCATCCTCCACCGAAATTTTTTTATCTGTAGAGCTGACGCCAATCTGGTAGATCGGTTTCGGAACCAAAGATTGCCCATTTACAGGTTTAGGAGCATTGGTTTCAGTCGGGGTGAGTATCGGCGCTGGTGTGATTCGAGTGTAAGGAGACAGCCATTTGGCTTTGACATAATCAGCTTTTCTCCACGGTGGTATGTGCATGTCCTTTTTCTTCAAGCTCTGCTTCGCTGCCTCAGACAGAATGGCGATGATCTTCTGGAGACGATCAGCATTGCCCACGAAAATGTAGGGTAGAATCTGGAGAATGGACTTGTAGGCCTTGGTTGATCGAGCTATTTCGAATTCTGATCTGAAATCAACATCAATTAGCAACCGCTCACCATTGATAACAACGTCTATGTATTCGTATTCCCCTGCATTTTGCGGTGGAGACAACATTAGTTCCTCAGTTCTTCTTATATCATCCTATGCTCAATCACAACAGATAATCTTCGACACATACCTGCAGGATAAGAGGGGGTTCTTTCCCAGCGAGATTTGCAGACTGAAGCGTCGTATCCAAGAGCCAACAGCCCATCAGTAACAATTTTACGGCCAAGATCGTCTTTACGCCTACAGATCTTGTTCTTGTCAACGATCCTCGCAGTGTCCGCTAGCATGTTCCTCTCCCACAGACTGACACAAGGCACCAAATTCTAACCACAGAAGGATAATTTAATTATTTTCTTCAGCAAACACACCAATACCAAAGCAAACCAAGAGTCATAACTCTAGGTCCGGTCTCTCCAATTTACCTTTAGAAATTCACAGGCTTCGCTGAAGGACGGAAGAATAGTGTCGCCGGAACAACTGCCAAAGGAGTCCCACTCCTCGTCGGAGCTGTCGTTGAAGTTCCCGTTGAAGCAGTTGCCACACCGAACGGCGGCCGACGGTTGCTTCTCATTGCTCTCTTCGATGAAGCTCTGTACCATGTTTGCCAAGCACACCGAGCTAGGCTCGAAGTCAGTTGAGCCGCCGTTCAAATGGGACTCTTCCACTACTACAGCCTTCTCGGCGACGGAGCCCTTGAGGAATTGACGCTCGAAGAGCCGCTTCAGCCGCGATTTCCCCACCGGCTTCACTGGCTCGAACCGACTCTTCGGTTCATCTGCTGTATTTGAATCAATTGGCTGGACCTTCATAACCCTACTTGTGAGCTCCTACTAGTAATTTTAACTAACAATCCGTCTTCATTTGTCCAAAATCAGGTACAAAGTAATTGGTATGGTTTAGTTCGAAATTTCAGCTCTAAATGATAACTCCACTCCACCATACCAGATCAGTTGAATCAGAACGTCGAGTCGACACGGAAACCCAGAAACCGAGAACCGTAGGCTTAAAACAGATCACCTTTTTCTAAAATTCTCGGATTATTGTATACCATTCACACTGATTTGCAAGACAAAGCATGGAATAACTTGTAAACTCTTCCAAGTAAAGTCTCTTGTGCTTAGGGTTTCTAGATGCGGTTAAACTTTCCGAAATACGCGACGGCACGATAACGTCACGCTATCACCCTGGAAATCCAAGAAGCAATCAATTTCCGGAGCCTCCATTTTGCTTGGCGACTGAGTTGCTCCTTTCCGGCGAGTTAAATACCGGTGACGGTGCCAAATTACCTGATAAAAGAGAGAGCTGAAGCTCGTGTGTGGAGGTTTTGGGTGTTTTCGTGAGGACGATAGAGAGTGGGTGAGAGTTGGCATGGGCGCTTTTAAAGAGGAGAGAGATTGCTTACATGGACAGATGTGCCTCGTTTATGATGACCTGGCACGTATAGTCAGTGGATTACGTGTCAACTAAGTTAGCCCCCGTTGATTTTATTTCCCTTGTCACACGTCGCCACGTCATGAAGTGGTGATTTGGGGAGCTTAGGCTTGTTTTCCCAAAAGTGTCCTGCAACTCCGACTGCCACTGAAAATGACCGCGGTGTCCGGTGGGCTGCCTCCTCCTGAACCACATCGACAAAATACCCCATAATGATGATCAGGTTGAAGGATGGGATGGTTATTTTACCCGCTCTAACGTTTCATTTAAGGAACCAAATTGTTGTGTGGGGCTCGGAGAAAATGGAAATTGCCTGGTGAAAGTGTGGCATGCATGTAGTTGGGAGTGGCCTTTGACCATTATACCCTAAGAGACAATAATTAGTTGAGCCATTCTATCCCAATCAGGACCAGAATGTCCAAAAAATGTATGGGTAAGATGGTCATTTGTGGTAGCCCATCTCAAGGTCGTGATAGCTTTTGAAAGTGCAAGAGGTGTGAAGTAGGGCACACTCAAGTGCTCAAGACTGGTTTTCTTTCTTGAGTACATTTCCTCCATCGAAACAGCGTCCAAGTGAAAAGTAACCAAAAGTTCAAAAAAAATTTCCCAAGCAGTGATTAATTGTTTGATCACTCAACTAATATTCAATCCAATTAGTTTGGTAAATTCCTTGCTTTTCTTGGACCCAATAATTATGTGTGAAACACCTCTTGGTTAATTCCACATATATCAGAAAACTTCAAATATCATATAAGAAATCTTGAGAAGTCCATGATTAGTCGCTAACTGCTTGTGGTTGACGACACCTCGGAGTTGGAACCCAGGAGACAGAAGGGTAATCTGGGAAAGGCAATGGAAGGGCTCTCTTCGTCTTTTCCTGGAGTGAACTAATGTAGTATAGCGGGGAACATATTTACTGTTCTCAAAGTGTCATGCTTTCAGCCTTTCGTTACAATAAATTGGAGGGCTAGGATTTTAAAAGGTGGGCTAGCGGTATGCTCGTGTCGTTTAGCTCGGCATGCGGTGCATCATAAGGTGATGTGATCTACTTCTAGGAACGTGTCGCTGTCCAGAAGCCGTTCGATTAGTCAGTTGATTGTCTGTTTGTTTATTTACAATAAAATAACTGGGCTTGAGCCAATCTCCACCTTACGTTTATAACGGGAGCTTTTTATCATAAATAAATATGTAAAAAAAAAAAAATGTCTCTTTCCAAAGTAGGAGTAATTTTAAAATTAAGAGATGACCTGTTGCGACAAAGAATGTAATCCCCAATTTGTCCATGACCTATCAGAAAAGTTTATCTGTACTTGGCCACGGACCCACAAATCAACACTAGGTATTGATTGCCGTTTTGACGGTACTGGAGCCTCATTCTTCGTATACCTTCAAGTCCTCGTTAAAATTTTTCAAACTTTCTAAATATTAAAATAACCACCGCAACAACGTCATTGCTTTTTTTTTTTTAGCAATTAAGAGATTTAAAGGAGTTTGATATCACAAAATGATAATAGAATTAAGAATGAATATAATAAAATATAAAAATAAATATTATAATTATAATTATGATAGTTGATTAAGAGGAGAGAGTGATTATTATTACTATTAATAATATTTGGCTTGTAAAAAATATTTAAAAATAAGATTTAATTTTATTTTAATTAATTAATTATAATATATTAATTAATTACAATATTTTAATTAAGGAATGAATTATATTTTAATTAATTATATTGTAACTAATGAATGAATTATATTTTAATTAATTATATTTTAATTATTATAATATTTTAATTAATGAATAATTATATTTTAATTAGTTATATTTTAATTAATGAATAATTATATTTTAATTAGTTTTATTAATGTAATTAATTAATATTATTATTTTAATTAATTGTATTTTAATTAATTAATTATATTTAATTAATTAGTATTAAAAATATTTTAAAAACAAGAATCCCTGCTAAAGAATGATTTTCATTCTTCTACTAAATGGAGGGAATGGAGGATTCTCCAAAAGTGGAATATCAAACTATTACCCCTATACTAATAATCAACAACCAACTACTTGCTTTTCATTACTTACCCATTAACCTCTTCTCAAACCCATCAACTAAGCACCTAATTATTTATTCCATATATGTTATTCATAAAATATTATTATATGTACAATTAGAAATCTATAATTTCATTATAAATAATAATAATAAATCTTAAATTTTAATCTACATTAACCATCAACCGATTAGTCATGTTTCCTAAACTGCATCATGAAAAAATTCAACTATTTAGTATCATAAGCATTATTCTAACTTTGGTAATTTATTGTATTTGTATATCATTATTTATATATTAATTTTTAATAATAGATTTATTAGTTTAATACGATAATGAATTAATTGTTTTATTAAATTTTTATTTATTATGTAATAATGCTTAAATGATTAATTTTTGTTTTTATAGTATATATTTTAAAAATAATCTCCTAAATAACTTGAATAATTCTATTATTAATAAATAAATTCTTTATTTTTTGTATATTTACACACCAATATTAATTTATTTTATTACTAATTGGTTATATTTTTACTAAAAATAAATTAGAAATTAAAATTATTAACGATAAAATTAAGTATATCTTTAGATTTTATTTTCTCATATAATAATACTAATAAATAATATGATAAATATTCTATAATAATTAATTATTTTATTTGTAGTCATTTTTATAAATAATTATTTGATATATTTACAAAATATAAATTTATAAATAATTTATGCATTGTAATAATATTTAGCACTAGAGTCAAATAGACTCGTGGGAAACGAAAAGTTACCACTTGTAATAAGTGTAACATATTGATATGGCAAAACAAAAAATCAATATTGGTACTAATTTTACCAGACTAATAAATACATGAAAAATTAGATAGGACCATTAAGGTAATATGAAATAAAAATTTAAACAATATTAATAGTAAATATGATGGTTGATATGAAAATTTAATTAATAATTATTGACTAATAGTAAAAATCAAATAATTATTTTATAAATTAAAAAGTAATTAAAAATATAAACATCATCGTCAACATCATCGTCAACATCATCATTATTATATAATATAATAAAACATAATAAAATATATAATCTACGACTATATAAATTACGAATAATTTTTGTTAACTATAAATAAAAGGAATGTTAAATATTATTATGATATTTAATACAAAATACGTAAATACAATACACTAATAAAATAATAAGAACTTCTTTAATTTTATTTATCAACGATAAAACTAATTAAGTTATTATAGAAAATAATTTATATAAAATAATGGGTATTTATTAATATTATTATATAGCAAAATAAAATTTTAGTGAAATAGTCATCTGACTTCCATGTTAATTACATTAATATATTAATAATTATCAATAAAATAAAATAATATTATATATTAAAATTTATTTACAAATACTCAATATATTTATATTTATTTATAAATAATAATATGTAAATAATTTTCAGTCGGTAAATCTTTATATTTGACACAGATAACTTCTTAAACGTTATTTCAACCACTTTCTGCGATATACTTGTTAAAATGAATTGTTATGTGTCTTAAAAATATCAAGTTAATAAAATTTAAATGATTAATTTTAAAGATTTCACAAAATATAAGATTTTTTTTTGCAAAATGTTTAAAATATATGAATTTTGTGTTAGTACGTAGATGAGACCTTATTACGTACCCCAGGGTCCCGTGAAAGGATAAAAAACAAAGGTAATGCGGAATACCTGGATTCGGTTCCATCTCTGATTCCGATGCCGATTCCGAGCTTCAAACGACTCCGAATCTCCCGAGTCCTTTAGCGGAAAGTGCTCACCGACTCACGGGCAACGTCTTTCTACAGTTTCCTCAAGTTCCTTCCTTAACGGGACAGGAACCTTATGCTCGTGAACAGCTTCTGAGCAACTGCAGGAGACCTTACCTTTATATAGCTTCCATATCGGGCTTCCCCATTACAAGGCCGATATGGACCCGGTCCACACTAATCGGGACCTATTTTTCACCCGGACTTTGACCCCTTGAACTAGATCATTTATTGGGGCACTTTAATATCTTTTATCTGGATCAATTGGCGTAGCTTAACCGGTAATTTATTTAAAAACCAAATTGTAATTATGTTAGTCCAATTTTACGAGACATTGACAAAATTGCCCCTAAGGACAAAAATGTCTGACATTTTGATGAAATCGTAAAACCTCCTTATAATAAAATACTTTAGAAACAACTGATTTAAAGGAAAATGAAGTTGGCAGAGGCAACTGATTTATTATCTGTGAAAGTGAAGTTGTCTTTGAGTACTCTCAGACATGAACTTGTGGCCAAGAATTGCGAAAGCTCAGTTCCAACCAAAACAATAAAAACAGGATTATATTCTCAAAGTAACGGAAGGGTACAGAAGAGTGCTCAAGATGCATTTCACATAAAGGAGATGATTCCAAAACAGGAAACGAGAGAGGAGAGAAAAGAATACAACAACGACGTACATGATTATACCCTAAGTTAATCAATAACCTAAAACTTTACCGTCTACCTGCAAATAATAAGCTGTTCGTGGGTTTGGTCCTTAGCTTGGTTCATCTGCTGTTGAGCTGCGTGATGACCAAACCAATAACTCACAATCTTAGGTAGGGAACATCGATCACTGAGGTCAACAAGCAATTGACCTGAGAATGACCAAACCATCTGGGACCGAAGTGATACAGAGTCAGAAATAGGAAATGATAGAGATTTTGATTTTTGTCAGGAAATTTTGGGTCACGTCACGAGACATCGTCAGAGGCCGTTGGCTAAACCGTGATGGTACAGAAATCAAATTTAATTAAAATACTTTTGTTTGTATCACAAATTAACCATAACGTTTTGAATTAATCCACAATGTTTCAAGGCTGTTTGAAATGTAAGACAATTTCCCAAAGTTCATCCAGTCGCCAGCATGTCAATTATAATTATGATTTACATACCACGAAATCAGACCCTTTGTGGTCCCAAATTAAATTTAATCTTCAAACAATTGAATACATTAGTTCCAAGATAGAAATGAGGTCCTTCTTTTTTGGTTGAATCTTACTTTATCTCGACTGAATTTGTGGTGGTCCAATCTACTTTAGGGTCCAACCACTATGCTAGTAAACATGGATTTTGTTAAATTTCAATTTAAAACTTCTATAAATTAATAATATTCAGATTATGCAAGATCTATTAATTATTAAAAAGTTAATAAATAAATTGAAAACTAATTAATTATATATAGTGTATTCAATAAACTTAGATTTATTAAAAAATAATTATATTTACTAATCTTTTTAATTAAAAAACTATTTGAACTCTAATATTTATTATATTATTAATTTTTCTCTTGAAATCAAGTTAGAATAATTTAAACTATTAATTTATCAAGAATTAACTTGTAGATATTTTAGTGTGTCAATTAATATAAGTAACAACTCTGAGTGTATAAATTAAGTCAAGTTGTTTTTTAATTGATCAGCCAAAATAATTAAGAAGAATAAAAGTCAATCATAAAATTGTATAAGAAACATAACAATTCAATTACTTCGTTGCTAACATGTTTTGGATTGAGGAATAAAGAACTGATGCAGAGTCCTGAAGCCTTAAGTTTATTGTTGTTCTGCTCTAACTGGCATTAAGGAATGCGGCAATCCTCTGTTGTAGTTCATAAGTAGTGTTTGGCCTTCGTGCTACTTTTTCTCGAGCAAGCTGCCATTCAGGACCCCAGGTCCCTCTAGATTCCTTTTTAGTTTGTTAAAAAACAGAAACATGTTGCGGCTCCGGGGCCACTATGACTCCACCGTCCATGTGATCTTTTGATGGAATGTGGGTGACAAATACAGTTTCAAAGAAAGTATATAGCGAGAAAAATGAAAAAGGCAGGCTATGCCTATACTAGACTAGTCTAAAATATGATGATCCACAAGCATTCGTTCAAAATCGAAACTTTTTAACTTGTAACTATTCTTTGAAAGATGGAAGTTGATAATTCGCGCAGAACATAGCTTTTTGCCCATTATACGTAACTTAGCTTCATCTTTTATAATGTTGATCGAGTTGGGTACTTTTCTTCTTAGATTAGGGTAAGTGCTATATGAAACTGGGTTAGAGTGGGTGACTATGGCACTGGAACTTTGCATATATGAAAATTATAGGCAGTCTAGTCTAGATGGACGAGTTACAAAGGAACGATCTTATCTTGTTGTCAGTTGCAACTTACTTTCAGGCCCCTGGTTTTGCTTTTCTGTTGGCTAACAATGATCTTTCAATCAAGTGACAAGTCTATGTCCGAAGGGAACTTCCCAAAGAAGAAATAAAAAGAACTGATTTTTATGTTCTGACGTGTTTCCTGTCATTGTTCTATTTTCTTGGTAACATATAATTTATGTGCATTGTACTTTTACACAAAGGACATGTTGGATTTAATGCTTCACTTGTTCTTTAAACACAAGAAACTGATAAAGCTTTTGTAACTTTGCAGAAAACGTAAATGCAGAAAAGTAAAGAGACACAATTTTACTTGGTTCGATAGTTTGAAACTATCTACGTCCAAGGTTCCCACCTATGGTGGTAAGATATTTTCACTAGTATGAAGAGGAATCAAAGAACAGAATTACAGAGATTGGGTGTTATCCTTAACACCTGCAACAAGAGTTACCACTAACTCACCAGTACCCACAAAAGGTACTCTAGCACTCTCTGATTTTCTTTCTTACTATTTTCCCTCTCAAAGACTGAAAATCCAAAGAACAATTGAAGACTGAAATTTTTGTGTATGCGTTGAATGTCTCTCTGTGTTTGCTGATGCTTGTGTTCTGTCCTTTTATATTTGCTAGATAAGAAGATGAAGACTACGGAATCTTCTTGGATGAGTCTCACCAATTACATGTGCCTCTCACGTGACTTTTAATGAACTCCACATGTTGCTGCTTTGTGCGTTTTGCCTTGCTTTATTTTGTAATAACACGACAGTGTATTAATGCTTGGCAAATGAGGTTTGTGTCATTGACTTGAGTGTCACGTGGGAAACACCTGATGTAAGTTACTTTTGTCTTTGTCTAAGTCATTTGTTGGCTTTTGACATTGAAATAAACGATAGCTTCTCCTTGTTCTTCTTCTTCGACAGCTCTTCAGACACACGCACACGTTACTTCTGTTCTTCATTCTTCTTGCATTCTTGAGCTTTTGTTGCTTCTATGTATGGATTGATGGAGAATCAAGAGATTTTCCTCTCATCTTTTCCCTCCTTCTCCATTAATCCATACTCATAGCCCCCATCTGTGAGAAAAACCCACAAAACCCGACAACCCTAACTTTCCTAAATTTGTTAGATCTGACGAAATCAACTCCT
>JAOQMQ010000009.1:11487853-11500160 GCA_027563845.1 Erythroxylum subrotundum | reverse complement strand
AATATATTAAATAATTAATAATAATATTTTTATATAATTAATAATAAATTGTATATAATTAATAATAAAATAATAAAAATTTTATTCAAATTTTATTATTTTAAAATAGAAAATATATGAAAAATTATTTGTCACAGTTGTGACTTGAACCGTGACTTTTTAATTGGATATGATTTCTGTTTTAAAATCATAGCGTTAAACCTCTTGTAACAACCATTTTAATATCGTAGGTATAATAATCATTTATATACATCACATTCCATTCCATCCATCTTCCAAACAACATTTTACTACATTACATTATAAACCCTTCCATCCCTCCCAAACAACTTTTCACTATGTTACATTTCATTTCATTATAAATCGTTCCGTTCTATTCCATTAATTAACATCCAACCAAACAGACCTTTAGGTCCAATGTTCAAACCCCCTCCCCCTTCTGCGTTTTATTTTCCCTCCCTATGCAAAACCCTGCACCACTTCACTCTCTCCTCTCTCTTTTATGTTTATTTTTTGACTTTTCTTTATTCCTCACTAAAAGGTCAGAACAATTAACCTGAGATGAAAGTCTCTAGGAGCTCACAACTCAGCTTTAGCTGCATCAATAATATAAGAAACACATCATAGATTTACTAATTAATTCTTAACAAGCTTATCCAAAATTGTAGTCATATAAATGAATACAACTGAAGAATTTGGAAAAAAATAATAGCAAATTTGGAAAAGGATCAAAAAGTACTTAAAGTGGGGTGATTCTTCATGGATGTCCCAGCACTTACCTACAATAAAAAAGCAACAATCAAGTTACTGAAAGGAAACAAAATAGCTAAAATAAAAGGTTAGAAATTATATTGCAAACCTCACAGCTCATAGCATTAGTGACTTGGTTTCTCTCACACTCTGCATCAGTGTGCATAATTTGAGGATAGAAATATGGAAATAAGAAATGAAAGATTAAGGGCAGAAAATAAGAAGAGACAGAGACATGAACGAGTATAAACCAACAGTGGTTTTGGACGAAACGTGTTTGAAGATGGCATGGATCAAATCCTGTGAACAAGAATTGAATTCTCACAACTCAAAGGAAAGGATTTAAGTGAACAATCCAATAAAGAAAATGAAAAAAGAAAAACAAATGGCAAATATAAGTATACAGGATTTAAAGTGTATGTGTTTTCGTCATCCATGTGAAGTCTCTTCGATTCTTAGAACTTAGGAAGCAAATTTTAAACAAGATTCAACAATTTTTTTTAAAAAAAGCCATATCATATATGATGTGTCATTTAACTGACAAAGGGTATTTTATCAGATTTTCCATCCTTATAGGATCTATTTTGAATATTTTGTAAATGTTAGGGTTCAACTTGAACGCTCTAAAACATTAAGGTTCAACTTAGATTATGGTGTAAACGTTAGGATTTAAAATACACTTTTGGCATTAAATTAATTATCTGATTGCTTTTGGTGTTTTGTTTACCAAATCTCCTCTACTGGCTCCATCTACCGTACTCCTATCTATTGGCAATAACCCTTCATAAAACTATTGAATGAAAAGTTAGCCAAGAATCTGATAGTATAGGCAGCTAGCATATAACTCCTTAAACCTCTCCCAATATTCAGACAGTGTCTCTCTGATGAATCATAACTCCTCAAAACCTCTCCAAAATTCATACAATATCTCTCTAGTGAATTGTCTTATCTCATATATTTCCTTTCTGATATTGGTTGCTCGTGATGTAGGAAAGAACTTCTCTAGGAACAACCTTTTCATTTCATTCTATGTTACCACTGAGCAAAATGGAAGATAATATAGCCAATTATTTGCCTTATCTTTCAATGAGAATGGAAAGGCTTTGAGATTAATTTATTCTTCCATTACTCCTTGTGGCTTTATTCTAGAGCAAATGATATGAAATTTTATCAAGTGTTTATATAGATCTTCATACGCAAGACTATGAAAGATAGGGAGTAAGTGAATTAAAGCAGATTTCAATTCAAAATCTAACTTGAACATTTGGAAAATTTGATGTCGCTAACTCCCTCATCGTGCTAGTGTTAGGATTTTCCATCTTTTCTTCAACTTCTAAGAAATTTGATCCTTCACCAATTGTTAGATCTATCTCAATGTTCACTTTTAGAGGTGAATGACCATTTCCTTGCTTAGTCTCTTCCCTTAAACATTGCACTGTCTTCTTAATTTTCAAATTATACTTCAATTCACATATTTGAAAGAATGAGTCATATAAGACAAGAGATTAGCAGTAAACTGTAAAATAATGCAAAGAAACTAAGAAACTAAAATAGATCCTCGATAATGATGACAAAATTTTGATCAGGTTGTCAAAGCCCTCAAAATTAAATTATAATTCCCTAAACCTTTGTAGTATTTGTGGAACTAGGTCGAATACTAAAAGAACTAAAAGCTAGTTTCTTAATTTCAATTGACAATACAAACTGGAGTTTTATGATTAATTAACTATTGAACTAAAACTAACAAAGAATCAAAATAAATTAACTGAATATAAAGAGTGGGAAATTCAATTTTAATTGACTCCGCTATAAGGTAAATATCTCATCCAATTGTAGCATTGATAATTGGTCTAAAAAGAATAATTTTCACAATTTAAGAAACTAATGTAAAACATATAAGGATAACCATAATAAGTCTCAAATTTTCCTAAATTAATTTGTTTAAACCCAATTTTCAACCTAAAGCTTACCTTAAATTTAATTAGGTATGATAGCAAAAGCCTTAAAAAAGGACTAAATCATAAATTAAATAATTGAGATAGCTACAACTATTCAATTTAGTTTTCTTGTTTTTTATAAGTTAAATATGCAAATTCATAAATAACTTATTTGCTACTTGTACTAATCATTCATGAGAATTATGGATCACTAAATTAATAAGATAGCTATACATTAATCAACATTAAATTAAGATTTTTAAATTAATCAATATTGATTATTCATGAAATATAAGAACATAAAACAAAAAAAAAAACCAACTCACACGTGTTTAATGCTCTTTCTTGTAGAAAGCTGCTTCTTGGACCACTCATCAAGTTTCCATTTTATAAATTGATTTGGGCCTCTTGTATTAGTAAAGCTCATTTGTTCATTCTCTATTAGCAACTACTCAAAAGATGGGAACCAGAGATAGTATTAAATTTCAGATTCCATATAAGAATTGTCCTTTATGTAACTATGAAGCAGAATCTCTTGATCACATCTTTTTTAAGTGCTGGCACACAAGTCAGCTTTGGAGACAGTTTCTTAACTTGTTTGATCTGCATGATAGACGCCTCACTTGGTTGGAATGTCTATCTTGGGTAATGGATTTAAAATGGAAGAGTAAAGAAGATTTTAGGGTGTTTAGGGTTGGTTTTGCTATGGTAGTTCATTATGTTTGGATTATGAGAAACTCCAAGTTATTTGGGAATTCTAAACAATTCAACAAATTTACCTGGATGAAATTTTACCTCAAGTTTAGATTGAAGTTGCAACACTCTCCTATACTTGATTAATAGCTTCTCTTAACCTAGCAATGCTTTACAAGTGTTATCTTAATATGTAGATTGTTGCTCTCTTATAATTCAGTTGTTGGGGATGAATTTCACTCCTCATTGTAATGCCCACCTTTTAGAATGAATATATTAGTTACTTAAAAAAAAAAATGCTTGCACATTAAAGGCTCTTTCTAAAACAACCTGTTAATAAAATTTCTAACTCTTATGAAAGATTTATGTATCTTTTTATACAATCGATGTTCTTTCTTGGTCTTTTAATGTAGTTGACTTCTCAATCTCTATCCCATCAACATAATTAATTATGTATCTCATAATTTTGAATAATCGCTTTTTTTTTTTTTTTACATTCAGTTCACGTTGGACACTTTTAAAAATTAAATTCACTTTTTTTATTAAACAGCTTTTGATTGAAAAATCAAATTTTGTGGGACCTGGTGTCTCACATCAAAATATTTTAATAAGATGGAGTCAACAAGTTTTAAATATAACTTTTATACTTGGCAAATAATTTATGTTACCTTCATAATTTGAGAGCTCTATTGCTATACATATACTAGAAGTATATAATCTCTCAACCCAAAATGAATCTGAAGTACACTCAGCGTGCATAACTTAGATTATTTATCGCATCAATAATTATAATTTTATATTGTAATAAAATTTTGTTGAACCTAAATTAATTATAATTCACTTAATTATATTTTAATTAAATAAAATCCCAGAGCCATCTACCTTTTGAACGAGATTAGTCAAGAGTGTGAGAACCAACTTTGCAGAAAGTGTCCAGATAGGTGTCCAAGCTCTCTGCTTTGGTCTCTACCTCTTTCATCATATCCATCAGAAACGGCCTCAATATCTCCTGGGTCGTGCTCTCCTGATGGTTGGCGAAGATTCTTTTTGAATAAAGATCAACCTACGAAGCCAACAATGAGCAGAATAAATGAAACGACAAAAGAAGGAGACCTTTAGCTGTATTAACATTTCTACAATCACAGTGTTAAACTTTCAAAGAGATTTTGATGCAGTGGAACTTCTTTAGTTTGAGATGGTTGATGGGAATTAGGTTTATTGAGCATTTTGTTTAATCAAAATGTAATTACTTTAATTAAATTAATTGGGATTAATTTAGATTAATTGGATAAATTAGATTTATTAAACAATATAAAATAAAAATAAACTATTCAACATGTGGGCTTTATTATATTACATGACATTCATATACCATAATGAGACCTATGTATTAATTAAAAATATTAAATTTGTGTCACATCAGCGATAAACATGACATGAAATGGATAAAAATTAAATTTAATCTAATTTTTTATTCATTCAAAGTTTATTTTAAACATTTTTAAAATATTAATATTCAACTTGTATTTTAATAAAGACATTAGGATCAAATTTCTCCTTTTTTTTTTCATTTAGATTTATAATGAACTCATGTCTTAAATTAACTTTTTGCTCTAGAATACCTTATTAAATTGAATCATTCATTATCTTCTGATAATATTCTAAGATAACAACTCAATCTTTTAAAATTAGAATTAGCCTCTAATATCCTCACAAAATATAAGTTGATATTATTGTCCTATATTATCCTTATTAGTCCAATATGTACATAGGTATAATTGATGTACTATGATATTTACTCTCTTTTTATTAGATTTTGTGTTTTAGATTAAATTATTGTATAAATAATAGTTCAAGCATATGTAATACTTACTTAGTCACTTGTTTATTCATTTAAATCATCTTTTAGAACTTACATATATGATATATCGTATAGACATTCATGTTTTAAGCATTGAGCTCTCATTTATCACTTTATTAAATCATTTAAAACTTATCGTATCTTCAATGTTACAAAGTAATTGGGATGATTATGTATGGATGAAGATATCTTGCATATATATGAAATATTTCTTTTATAAGAACTGAATGTTTAACATTTATCCAAATATTTGATCTTTAATTAGACATTTAACTCAAAATTAAGTATTCTAATATTTTTAGAATTGAATTTTCATCTAAAATTCATTATAGAAATTGGTGTTTGATGCTTAATTAGTCAATTAAGCATATATTGTATCAAGTACTCAATAAATATGAGAAACAAAACATCAACAGTGATAACAAGTACTATAAATATTTGTGTAGAAGAAATAAATTAAAATTTAATTTAATTACAAATAGTCTTAATAACCTAATATGTATACAAATCAAACAACAACAACAACGTTCAGGGAAAGTTCTACTGAAACATGCGCAGTCTTATCCCTACCTGGTAAAAAGACTATTTTCGACACATATAATGCAAAATAATGATAATACAAAATATAAATAAATAAATATAAATATTAAAATAAAAATATGTAATGCAATACATAATACAGTATATATAGAATATGGTAAAGATTAAAAATAAAAGTACAAGAATAAATACACAAATAAAAAAGGACAAGCACAAGAATAAATCAAACCAGCTATTACAAAAAAGTAATTAGATTAAGTAAAAAACTACTTAGGTTAAATAAATAGGAGGGAAGTACTATATAATCAAAATATTAAAGCTAAGTATAAAATGAAAAACTCAAAGAAAAATGTTTAAAAGACTTAAGAGAACTAGAAAGACTTCTTTATATGAGATCCTTTATCTGTATCATATTACGCCAAAGTTTTTTTTTTGGGTCATGTCTTTAATAAGTTCTAACAGAGTCGTATCATTTTTTTATCACTTCCCTCAATTTCTTCTTAAGCCTTCTTTTTTCTCTCTTACAATCTCTAAGTACTATTTTCTTGTATCTTCTCACTGAAGCTTCAAGGTATCTCCTTTTAACATATCTGAACCACCTAAACCTCGTCTCTCTTAATTTTTCATTAACATTAATCACTTTTCATTTTTCTCTTATCAATACATTCTTGATTTTATCTCTTTTAGTAAAGTTATGCATCCAACGAAGCATCCCCATCTCTGCCACCATTAGCTTATGACTATGCACTTATGTGATGAGTCAACACTTCGTCTTATATAGCATGGTTGGCCTAATCACTAAACAATATAATTTACCTTTAAACTTGAATAGTATCTTTTTATCACATAAAACTCCTAATACACTTATCCATTTAAGCCACCTTGTAGGAATATACTTGATATTCACTTCTCCTCAAGTTACTATATCTTATGTAAATTATACTAGGTACTTATGTACTTGGTTTTGCAATGATACTTAAAGTCCTTAGAATGCACAATTGTTTCTTGCCTATCACAATGTATCATAATATGCTTAATAGTATCTATAGTGATATTGAACGATTAATGAAATACTTAAGTCATACAATGTCTTATATTACTATTGACAATGTTAAAGACTTAACTTCTATTGTTGATGAAGCAATACTCATTTTCTTTTTACTACTCCATAATTTTGTTTTATTTTTTACTAAAAAAGCAAACTAGAAGGTAGATTTCCTTTCATCTATATCTCATCTCCAATCAGCATAAATATATTCTTTAAGATGCGAATTACTTCCTTCACAACACACTGTCTAATCTTTGTTCCCTTTTAAATACCTCATTATTCTTTTCGCTACTTTCCAGTGTGTTTTTTCAAAATTCAAATGATATTTTTTAATTATCCTAATAACAAAACATATATATGATTTCATATACAATATATTGCAAGAATAAAGAAACTTCTTAATCTCTTCCTCTTTTTATAACTTCTAAGGACACTATCTATTACTAAAGTGTTCGCTTTTATCATGACCTTCTCATCTTTTATCATGACCTTCTCATTTTCTGTAACTCATTCTTGAAATCAATCCAATAGATAAATAAGCATAAAGATAATAAACACATCATTTATGCAAGACAATCACCTCATGTGATTATCAAATAATTTCTTTCGATCTTAAGAACTAATTCAATAAACACTTAAATGAGAGATTCATAAAAAAAAATGATTGGATAGTGCATTCAAATAAACAAATTATTAGATAAATAAAGTAAATAACTATATTATTTGATTATAGAATGGTGAAAATTAGGAAAAGTAAATATTAATAAAGAAGTCCGTTTTATAAAAATGTGATAAATTTTGTTAGGAAAAACTTATAAGTAATCTGTATAAGTAAATATGTGTAGTTAAATAGTTAATGCTTAGGTCTTAATCATGAAAGGTACTGAGTTTAAATCCTTTAACCATCTTTTTCACAATCTTAAATTGAATATGCATTGAACAATATTTTGATTAGCCTTGGTTCATTTTAAATAGACTTATGAGTTCAACTTATATAGGTTGGTCCTACATGACTCATTTGCCTTAAGACTTATGCAATCGATATTGTCCGAATCCATTCAAGCTAAATAGATAAGGCATCTTTGACCTATATGAGTTAGACTAAAATTGTCCATGTGAGTTGTAGTTAAGTAGCTGATAGGTTGTTGTTAGCCTACACATTTAATCCCCTACTTAAAGTTGATTTGTAGTATAGTAAAGAAAGGATATCGTCCCACAGAGATCAAAACACAAGGAAGATTCTTTTACTTTCATGCAAAGTATGTGTGAATGTCAAAGCGGAAAATAGAAGTTGAATGCAAGATATAGGACTAGATTAGGGGATTTGTTTGCTTGCATTAAAAGTGAACAAGAAAAGAAAGAAGAAGACGTGATTTAAGTTTAGAAAATTAAAACAAAGCCGAAAGTTTACAAGAGAGAAATTGCTAAGAAAATTTGAGTAAAAATTTCAGATTAATTAAAGACCAATTGCAAAGGTTTTCACTAAATCCTTAGGTTGTTTTTAATCATTGAAAATGAATTATATCTCAGATTAGAAAATTAGGGTCCATCAAGCAAAGATAGATGTATTCAAAACAAGCATGACATGGAACAACTTCTTGTTACTGCATTAATCCAAAACTAGCATGAACAACCCAATAACAAGAGCATTAAGATTAAAATCAAGTCTGCTGAACCTAAGTTAATTTTCAACAAAGCTAGCATGCATAAAATTAACATATGTCTTGATCCAACTAATTAAAACCTACATATAAACTTCAATTTTAATTAGTTGTTGCTACTTAACCTAATCAATTTATTGTCCAGCAATTAAATTAATCAGATAGCATACAAATTATTCGTGCAAAATTCGAATTCATGACTTCAAATTCACATGTATAATTCAGCAATCATGTCCAGATCAAGACCACAGATTTCCAATCATAGATTCATCAATTGTATACGCATGCTTCTCATAAAAACAACCATGAATTTATCTAGTAGCCTGAACAATTGGAAAAGAGAATTTAGTTCATAATTCTCAGTAAAACAAAGTTAAAAATCATCATTGAAAACATAGTGCAGAATTCGGGTATAATAAGAAGAAGCAGAGAAGAAAATAAAACTAGGGTTCTGCCTAGAGAGAAAGATAAAACGTAGGAGAAATAAAGAGTGGAAGAGAGATTCACGTCCAAAGAAGAGAGAAAACGTGAATACCCCCTTAAACTAATGCTAAAGGACCCTATTTATATTGGAGGAGGTCTTATACGAGAGGATTTCTTTTCCAAGTAGAAGTAGGTCTTTCTTTTCTTGTAGAATTAGGATCTTTACAAGGATATGATTTCTTTTCCATGTAGAAGTAGGTCTTTCTTTCCTTGTAGAATTAGGATCTTTACAAGGATATGATTTTTTTTCCACGTAGAAGTAGATTTTTTCTTTCCTTGTCAAATTAGGATCTTTACAAAGGTAGGACTTTTTTTTCCTAAAAATTAGGAATCTTCATTTCTCCCAATCTACATGTCCCCTGATTGTCTGGATTGTTCCTGGATCTATTTCTTGCAGTGGCGAACAAAAATCTTCCGAAATGTAGAAATCCTGGTTGAAGTAGGATTCCTTATAGGATTAAGATTTATGAAACTTTAGTCATCTTAGGGTATTTCGGCCTCCTCACTCTGAAAATGACATCCAAAAGTCCTAAATCTCCCTCTTTAGCATGATTTTCTTCACTTGACACCTAAAACACCTGAAATGATAAAATCAATGTAAGTCATGTGATTTAGACATCAAATGAGAATAAAAACTAAGTGTAAAAGTATAAAAATATAAGAAAACATGAGTGCATCAAATTCCCCCACACTTAGCTCTTGCTCACCTTCAAGTAAGGAAAAATAAAGAAAGACAAAAGAAATATACTAAGGAAAAGTTGTGACATGCAAATAGCTAGTGTGGATGCAAAAGTAAAGGAAAATGTGTATGCAAATGCAGGGAAACTTTTCTTAAGTGTTATAGCTTTTCTCCTAACCTCCCAATAACATCAAAGAAGCACAAGCATCAAGTAAGCCGTGACATTCAATCCATAAAATTAATGAACTTACTCTAAATGTAAGAACCAAGCAAGATAGCATATAGGACTTAAAGGAAATCTACTCCATGTCAAAATAATAGGTCCTCTCATTGTTATACTCTCCAACATTCAAAGTGTTTAAGGCTCATATGTGTTTAACTCTCATAAATTCAAACAATGCAATGCTATACTATATGTTTGCTCTTCAATCTTGAATATACTACTACACATACTTGCACAACACAAATCAAAAGGTCTTAATAGGGATGTAACTTGGCTGGGCTAAGGGGTGAGGTAAAAGAATGGTAAAGAAAAGGGTTAAGTATCAAAGAAAGCAGAGCATAAAAATAATCAATGGCATACATGTCACATACCATGCATAATATCAAACAATCAAGCATAACTCAACTTTTCATTTGAACTTTCAATTCCAATAATATTGAACAAGAAAATCACACGGGAAATTCATTTCTTTTATTTTTACTCTCGGCCTCAATCTTTTTCATTTTTTTTCATTTTTCAATTTTTTTTGACCGAATACTCCCCCTTAATAATTAAGCACAAAACAAGCCATATACCATAGATAACTAAACATGCGCAACCTCCTCAAGTTTGACTCAACGAAAACATGTTCTACTAACCATGATAGGGGTTAGAAAGGTAAATCAAATAAGCACAGGCTAAGTTAAACATGGGTAAAGTAAAGAACAGATAATAAGCTCAAGTGGGCTAACTAGTGGTCAACATGCTTTGGGTTGGCTTTTTTTTGGGTTTAAAATCTTAGGGGCCTTTATCATGTTTATGTAATGCATGCACAAATGTAGTCTCATCAAGATATGAAGCAAGTTCTATAGATACAAAGCATCGAATGAAATCACACATCAAAGAGACATGTTGAAGGTTCGAAAGCTCATATGAGACAATCATCTATTAAGTCAAAAAGTGTAGTTTCAAGATTAGTCCAAATACAATCATGCTCAAAACTTACATAAAAACACATTCATCAAATTTATGATTCAAAAATCACAGATTAATTCTCATCTATAACATTCCTATTCTTATCAATCATTGGGAGGTAAAAAGACAAAACCAAACACTTCAGGTGCAAAACATGCAAAAATAGAATTTTTTTTTGGATTTTTGAATTATTTTTTTAATGTTTATGGGTTTTTTTTAATAAAGCATGCAAGTACAAGTGAAAACCTTCAAGTTCAAGCAAGAGAAAAGGTGCGGTATATTAAAGCACGAAAATCAAGAAAATATCCAAACCAATAACCAGCTAAAACCTAAAAATTTAATGTAAAAACTAACCTAAATCCTCCCCCATACTTAAACACAACATTGTCCTCAATGTTGAAATCAAAGCAAGAAGAGAAGATAAAAACACACCAAAAAGAAAGAAATTCCGAGACGAAGAAGGAGATGATGAAAAATGTTAAGAGAAAAAGGAAAGGGAAGAGAAATCAAATATGGTTTTTGTATGATGGGTTGCCTCCCATTCAGCGCTTTTGTTTAACGTCGTTGGCTCGACGTCATGTTAATGCTCCTCACTCCCCATAGACAGGCTCGACCAAGTGCATCACCTCCAAGTTAGATTGAAAACCTTCAAGGAAAGGTTTCAACCTATGGCCATTGACTATGAACTTCTTACTTATATCCATGCTCTCAACCTCAACTACGCCATAATAAAAAAAAACGGGTAACAATAAAAGGTCCAATCCAACGAGATCAAAGTTTACTTGGGAAGAGGTGAAGGCGGGATTGGTAGAGAAGAACTTTCTGACCCACATGAAACTCCTTCCTAGTAATCATCTTGTTATGGACAGCCTTTGACTTCTCCTTGTAAATCCTCGTGTTCTCGTAGGCGTCATTCCTTATCTCCTCCAATTCTTGCAATTGTAACTTCCTAAAATTTCCAGCCTCATCATAGTTCAAATTACATTGCTTAATGGCCCAAAACGCTTTGTGCTCAAGTTCTACTAGAAGGTGACAAGCTTTCCCATAAACCATCCTAAAGGGTGACATTCCTAAAGGGCTCTTGTAAGTGATGGAGTTATGTAAATATAGTTCCCTGAAAAGCAAGTGTATTTACATGTAACTTTATCTTCTTCAATTACAGTTTTGTAATGAAAATATTTATTATTAATAAAACAAAAGAGTTTGGTTTTATTTGCGTGAGCATTATATATATAGTCAAAAGGTACCAAGATTCTTTTGTAAGTAATATACACATACATAGAGATGTATGGGAAGCATGTATATTAGTAGAATATAAATTAATTGATTCATAACTGAATAATCAAGTTGGTCGCTTGATTATGGTTTAGACTATAGTGTTGTGATTTATCTCCATATAAGTAAAGGAGTTTACTTCAAGGGAATGATGAGTTTCATATCATGATAGTAGCTGACTATCGATAATGGCACTATTAAAT
>JAOQMQ010000009.1:11440889-11456892 GCA_027563845.1 Erythroxylum subrotundum | reverse complement strand
TTTCACTAAATCCCGTCAGTTAATATTTCTTAACATAATTGCATAAGCAATTAAAAATCCTCAATTTATTCCAACCACAAGTAAAATTATCAAATTAAACCTCAAAATAATTTAAACATACTTATTAATTATGAAAAAAGAATTGGGGTCTAACAGCAATAATAGTAAGAAGGATCCCATGCAATGACCATACGGCCTCTTGTAATATCCTCAAAATTATGCCTATACTCCCATCTGAAGAACCTATTTCGCATCAGAGTCTCCAAACCCTTCCTATCAAGTTTAGTTTCCAAAAAACATACAATTCTACATTTGTGTTGCCTAGTAAGGAGGCTAACACTAAGTTGTTGCGAGGCTTTGTTTAGGCCCCGAACATTCCAACACAAAAACGTCATTTCTTCGATAAGGAGGGTCTTACCCCTCCTTCATTCCTAGTATCCCCCGCACTATGTTTATCCCTCTCTATATTGCCTGTTTTCGGGTTATTCCCTTCAGATTTTTTTCTAGTGGACACTGCCTTTCATTTATTGCTGTGTTTATCAAGCTGCACTCTTTGCCATTCTTCTCCCTTAGTCAATTTTCCCTCCCTCCGAATTTGAGTTGCATGTTGGTCCCCCTCATTACTCATTTTGGCTGTGTTTGTGTCAGATTCCATTCTGCTATCATTCTGTACCCGTGCCTTGTCCACAGTAGTGTGAAGGCTTGTGTCCTGATTCCCCTTTTGATTTTCAGCTATCCCAGCCGAGGCTTGGCTACACATACCATCCGCCCTACTAGTTGCCCCTTTATTCTGTGGATTCCCCACTTTCCTGCCCCTCTCAATGATATTCCCCTTCGGCACCTGCTGGAGACTGTTGTCCTTGTTTTTACATACAAATGGATTATGTCCAAATTGTTTGCAAAAACAGCAGTAACTTGGGAACATTTCATAGACCACCAGTTGAGTATACCTTGTGTATATACCTTGTGTCCCCTAACATCTTAACTTCAAAACTTGTTGTTGGCATTCTCGACACATCCACCTATACCAATATCCTTGGATAGCCAATTCTGGTTTTATTGCCCGTGATTTTATCAGTGCAGATTGGTTTACCAACCCAGGAATCGATCTTGGATAACCCATTCTCATTCCATAAATCCTGTTGAACGTTCAGAAACTGAATCGATAAGGGGGCTTCCATCAACTCTTGATAGTTGAAGGCAAATCCCTTGGCCAATGTTTTCAGCAATAGGGTTTTCCCAAACAAAAGGTAAGGGCCTCCAACCAAAACACTGGTTCAATCTTCCTTGGTGTCAAATTGGAACACTAACCATCCCTGGTCGTGCGGTAGCAATCTGCACTTGACTCCCCACTTGGCTATCAACCCCTCCACTGCTTTCATCCCAGGAAAACGCCCAGTAAAGCAGCCGGCTAAACAGTACCCCCATTTGTTAGACCCCGAACTTTTCTTGAAAATTAAAACTATTAAATGAGAAATTATTAGTGATTAGTCTTGAGTACAGAGAAAGGAGAATTCTTGAATGTGAAATGATATACACGATTCAGGTAGTGAATGTAGTAAGTTGATGAAGAGTGAATAATTGATATTTGGTTTTTGATGATTTTGAGATTTTTGAGTAAACTTGTATATTTAATGGTACTATGAAATTTATCATGAATAAATTGGTAGAAATGGAGTGGAAATGACTATAATAAAAAGTTGAAATGTTGGTTTTTTGAAAATTTGAAGTCTGAAAATTTTGGGAATGAATAGTAGGAAAGAGTTGAAATTTTGGTCTGAACTTTTTTCTGGGTTGATCTAGATAGAATTAGCCAAAGTTGTCTTCATGAAAGTTGTAGATTATCTTTTTAGCTTTCAGTTGATATAAAGTATGAAATTTTTGGACAATGAAGTAGAAAGATATGACTTTTAGAAGTTATGATGCTGTTAGGATGAAATTATCGAACAGCCACTTTGATGTGGACTTTTGACCCTTATAGAGACCGAATTTGCTTTTAAATTTTTCATGGAAGTTGTAAAACTTTCTTTTAACTTTCCATTGATACCAAATTTGCAAATTTTAGAATTCTGGATCAAAAAATATGAATTTTAGAAGTTAAGAAATCGGAAGAAGAAAGACCCAAGAGGCAGGTCGCGAATGCGACGCGTCGCAAGATAGGCCAAGTTAGGATCCTTGTGTTTTTTTTCAGACTTCCGAGTCTCATAAGGTCTAGCATTCCACCGAACGCTTACCGTAGCTGCAAAGCCGATTGTTTACCCTTAAAACAAGAAGCATTCGGAAGCGTTATTTTACTCGAGCGTTTCAGGTGGCAAAACCCTTAATTTGCGAGTCCTGGACAAGTTTCCATTATTTATTGGGAAAAAAAAAAGATAAAAAGATTCAGTCCCGAAGGATAAATGAAACACACTGTAATATACCCTAGAGAATTTTATAAGTATAAGAAGATATCGTGTAAAGACCCACCAAAGGAAAGACAAACCGAATCAACAGTTCTACTGCCACAAGAGTACTTGAGAAATAAGAACTAATTTCTGGAAGCCATAAACTCCGAAGATTCCGTTTCGCTCATTGTCGCATACTTGAGAGCAAGTAACAGCAAAACAAAATTCGAGTCAGTTATAGAGTCATTAAGTAGGATATAGCCTTAGTTCTCACGCCTATAATTTAAGTTCAACAAGGATGGCACATAGATCTACCAACTGTATCACTAGATCAGTTCTAAAAGTTTACTTTCTGCCACTATCAGGACTAGCATCACCATATGAAACCAATCCCCCATGTCCAGATGATGAGCTTGATCTAGACCTGCTAATTGTTCTTCCCTGACGTTTTGGTGGCACCACAACAGGAGATCTAGAGAGTGATGATTCACGACTCCTAGACCTTGAGCTTGATTTGGAACTAAATCTTCCTTTGTCAAGAGGTCGCTGCTCATCAACCCGGGGACCTAATCGAGATTTTAAACCATCACTGATGAGGGTGCGTTTATCTTGGCTCCGGCTTCGGCTTTGAGCCCTGCGTCGATAACTGCTAGGACTTCGGGAAGCACTCTTACTTTGACTTCTTCTGTTTCCATATCTATAGTTAAAATGTACATTCATTGATTAAGCTTGGTCTGGTTTTGCAGAAACACAGGTAATCCATAAACGGAAACATAATATCACGGTGCAATGAAAACTGCCCACCTAGCATTAAGTTGACATCATGTAAACTATTAGTAACAAAGGAATCATTTGACCTCGGGGGTGAAGATATAAATGAGGTTGTATTATTAATGATTGCCAATTAAAATTAGAGCATAAAGTAAAATGATGATTGAGTAAACAGATTAAACTGTAATGAAAAAGGCAAGTCAAGGAGACTACCCAAATCATACCACAACAAAGCGACCAACCAAAAGATAAAATTTTGACATTCACTTTGATGTACCTAAGACACTATGCATTTAGGAGTATAGAGGGATGGAAGGTGCAAAAACCTGTGGGGACTCCTGCCTCTCGGTGAAGTTCTATAACGTCTATAAGGTGATCGCTCTTGATAACTTCTGTTGCTTGAATACCTTCAAAGAGGCAAAAGGGGATTCTGAGAGCTTGAAATTATTTCTATACATCAATTAAATCTCATTGGAATTACCTATTGTGACTCCTTTCATTATTATGTCTTCCACCATAATGGTAGGACCTCAAAGGTGATCGATCTGGAGAAGGGGTGCGATATCGACGTGCAAATGAATATTGTTCAGTGAAGCCACGCCCTTTCCGAATGCGCTTGGGAACACCGTTAGGGGATTCGCTTCTTGATAAAGCACGACCATGATGTTTATTAGAACGTTCAGGCACTCTTTGCGCAGGATTACCCATCGGACTTCCACTGCGATCTCTCAATCTAGTGGTCCGTGGAACCTGTTCAGGACTCAGACTGCTCCTACGGCTGTTGTTTGGCTTTCGTTTAGGACTTGGCGAGACACTTCTGTTAATCATAAACACACCCAAAGTATTAGAAATGCAGGATGAATGTATTAAATAATATCTATTAAGCAGATACCTTGAAGTGCTTGAGCCATTTGAATGAGAAGGCTTAACAGTGATTTTCTGTGATTTAGAATTTGCACCACTTCCATTGTTCAATTGCTTGCCATTTTTTGGAGATACTTCTCCTTCTTCTTGAGATGAGCTGGGCTCAATGTTCTTTAGCTTCTCCTCCCTTTTTGGTTCTTCAACAGCTTCTTTTGTTGACAGATGATTTGATAATTTCTTTCCTACGTCTGAAATATCTAGATCAGTCTTATATTAAGTTTACAAAGCCTTTCAAAATTTGACCACTTGAAGCCTTGCTGCCTCAAAACAGATTTATAAGGGGTTAGTTGCCTAGAAGTCTTTGAATTCTGACTTTCTAAATAGTTAAAAGAACAATCAGGTTATAAACCGTACATGAAAGGAAAAATGTGCAACATAGGAAATGGTAACAATAGAAGTAATGTAAAAAGCATACCTTGATTCTGTCTCATTTTATTATCAGCCTTAGTGGAGTTTTTGTTTCTATGAGTGTGGACACGGTCACCTTTTTCATGATCGGAACTGCTACTACTGCTAGCACTGTCAGTCTCTGAATCACTTGAACTATCAGAACTCCTACAAACAATCAGTTTACATCCAGTAAAAGGAAAAACTATACAGCACAAAGATATAATATCACATTTGAAACAAGTATAAACCAAACCGTTTGGACTTCCGCCTTGAATGTGTATTATGCCGACCTCTCTTTCTCTTTCTTCTCCTTTCCTTCCATTTTATCCTGTGTTGCCGGTTACCTCTTTTTATTGACCTCTTCTTCCCATGCCTTCCATCACCAGATGAACTAGAATCAGATAGAGAAGAGTCTGACTCTGATTCCGAAGGCGTATCAGATTCTGAGGATGATGAATCAGAATCAGAGCTATATGACTCAGATGTAGAGTATCTCCTCCTTTTCTTTCTTGTATCTTTCTGGGATTTTTTCTGCCTTCCCCTAATTCTTCCATCAGAAAAATCATCATGAGAACCCTTCCCAAGTTTCTTCTTCTTTCCTGGAAAAAAGCAATGTCATATAAGCATGTACTCTAACTTATGATGGATATAAACAAGTTCCATGCAAATTGAAAATTCAAATGGAAATACTCCCATCTGCTAAAAAATAAGAACCAAGTAAAATATAATAGATATGAATGTTTCTATACTAATATCAAAGAAAAAGAAAATTTAAAAATGGCTTGAATGAAGCTTTGTTACCTTCAAATTAGCAGCCCCAAGAAATCAAATTTAGGATTCATAAGAAACTAGACATCACCCCTTGTTAGTACCTCTCCAATTGATCAGCCTATACTACCTAAGCCCATTAAAACTTATGTTCATAGAAGCAAGTTGGGAAAAGGGGAATCTGCCATGTAGGCAAGTTGTTATTTGTTATAGTTGGTAATGGAGAGAACAGGGGGAAGAGAGGGGCCCGATTTTTGGAAAATTGTGAAATAATATTCAGGCCTGGATGTCACCAGGAGGGGGAGCTTGCTCCAATTGTTTTTCTTCACATATCAATAATACAATCTCTAAAGCATCACCTATCAACTGGTGCTTTCATTGAGAGAGTGTAGATGGGCAAAGATTGTATGCAAACACGAATGGAATCTAGAACCTCTGCGATAGAAACATCTATTAGGAGACAAGAATTATCACTTCCAAGTCAAGAAGGGATGGTTAAGTCGATGCTACTCTGAAGGACTTACGAAAACAATTGAGTTCTTTGATGCCTAGTGTCGAGACATTGGCTAAGTCCCAAAATCTCCTTCAGTCAGAGTTGAGGGAAGGATTCCAAGCCAATAACTGGCAGGAACCTAGAGAAGCAGAGTATGGGAGAAGGAGTCGAAGGTTCACGAATGTTGACTCACCTTGCGTCTTCCTCGTCGGGTGGTGAAAAATCGATTAATGGTACTCAAGGGACAGAGCCTTGCCGACAAGAGAATCGCTCGATGTATGCGACAGCAAAGCGTGCATGGGAAGAGTATAGGAATGCAGCACGATGTGTCGATCTCCCTTTGTTCCACAGGGAGGATCCTTTCACATGGTTACACGTGCAAAGTCCTATTTTTTGATCCTGGGGATCCCTTGTGAGCTTCGTTTACCAATGGCTCAGATATGTATGGAGGATACTACGTTATATTGGTTCATTTTCCATACGTGAGCTTGATCCATGCATGACGTGAGAACACTTCAAGTGTTCTCTGTTCGACCGGTATGGGGGGGAGGATGAAGGTAATCCGATCAAGCATCTCAAATCGGTCCTCCAACGTGGTTCGGTGGATGAATATATCGATGAGTTTGAACGATTGTCCTCACAAATCACCCATTTCCCAAAAGAATAGTTTATGAGCTGTTTTCTGGGTGGTCTACGGGAAAAGGATAAGAATCGGGTCAACATTCACGACCCGCCAACCAGAAATCGATTGTTGACTGTGGCACAAAAGGTAGAAAGGAGTTGATCAGTGAAGGGGTAATTCGCACCAACGAACCAAGGCAAAAGTCAAGAATCCAACCTTCTGGACATGGTTTGCAGTTGGACACACCAGCTATCCCTCGTTTTGGTCATTCGAACAGAACATTTGTTAATATGAGGAGTGAAGGAAGGGAAACGCCCAACAAATTCCGAGGTGTCGTGGCAGACAAAAATAGAAATAGTGGAACCACGTGGAGGGGAACAAGGAATTTGTCGCATGAACAGCTTATGGAGAGAAGGGCAAAGGGGTTGTGATTTAAGTGTGGCCAAACCTTCGGTCCACTTCACCAGTGTCCAGACAAGGAGTCTAACTTGATTGTTTGGGAAGGAGACGCGGACGATAATATGGTAAAAAGTCAGGAAACAACAAAGGAAGAGGAGCATCAAGAGGATTGGGAGTTGGTATGGAACTTGGTTGAGTTCAGAGAAATGGGAAAAGATCAAACCACATCTTCGAAATCCATGGTTTTGATGGATAAGCTTAATGAAATGCCTATCTTGATTTTGGTAGATAGTAGAGCTAGTCATAATTTTGTGTCTAATAGGTTGGTACAAGCCATGGGAATTTCCATTACTCCGACTCGAACCTTCGGAGTAAGATTGGGAGATGGGCATCGGTCTTTCTCACAAGGAGTTTGTAAGGAGGTGAAACTAGAAATGAATGGAGTTGAGTTTAGTGTAGATGCATATGTTTTCGATATTGGGGGACCTGATTTAATATTAGGCGTTGCATGGTTGGAGACATTAGGGGTGGTGAGAGTTGATTGGAAGATGTGTATGTCCTTCAACCAAATGGGAACAAAAGTCACTTTGCAAGGAATTAATATGCAAGACTCTTCTCCTCACACTCTACAACAGATACTCAAGCACGAGGAAGTGGAAGTGGAAGGGCTATTGTGGTCCATAGGAGTAGGAGGATCCGTATCTAAAGAAAAGGGAACCCTGAATTCAGTGCAACATCAGGAATTGCGGACAGTTTTGTTCAGATTTGAGTCAGTCTTTTAGGAAATAAAAGAGCTACATCCCAAGAGGGCTAATGACCACACGATCAACTTGAAGGAAGGGGCAGAACCAGTGAACATTCGTCCCTATAGGCACGCACATCATCACAAGGATGAGATTGAAAGACAGATCAAAGAGTTGCTGGAAATGGGAGTAATCACGCCTAGCATCAGTCCTTTCTCAAGCCCTGTGATTTTTGTTAAAAAGGATGGGTCCAGTTCTTCTTCACCATCAGATCCATCACCGGATGATCTCCCAATTGCTCTTTGCAAAGGTAAACATCAGTGCACCTACCGTATTTCATCATTTGTTTCTTATGATCATTTATCTTCTTCCTCGTGTTCTTTTATTGCTTCCCTTGATTCTGTCACTCTCCCAAAGACTGTCCATCAGGCTTTATCTCACCCTGGTTGGCATGATGCTATGATAGAAGAGATGAATGCTTTAGATGCCAATGGTACTTGGGAATTGGTACCATTACCTATTGGTAAGAAGGCCATTGGTTGTAAATGGGTATTCACACTCAAAGTTAACTCTGATGGCTCAGTAGACTAACTCAAAACTCGGCTTGTTGCAAAAGGCTATGCTCAAACTTATGGTGTTGATTATTCTTGTACGTTCTCACTTGTAGCCAAATTGACATCCATTCACCTATTCATCTCTCTGGTCGCTACTTGTGATTGGCCGCTACGTCAGTTAGATATCAAAACGCTTTTCTCCATGGTGACCTCGACGAGGAAGTATACATGGCGCAACCATCTAGTTTTGTTGCTCAGGGGGAGTTTGGTAAAGTTTGTCGTCTTCGAAAATCTCTATATGGTGTAAAACAAAGCCCTCGCGCTTAGTTTGGAAAATTTAGCCAGGCCATTGAAGCATTTGGAATGAATAAGAGTAAATCAGATCACTCTATTTTTTATAGACACTCTGCATTTGGAATTATTCTTCTGGTTGTTTATGTGGATGATATTGTTATTACTGGAAGTGATCATGTGGGCATTTCATCTTTAAAGTCTATACTTCACAGCCAGTTTCAGACCAAGGACTTAGGGCCCTTGAAATAGTTTCTGGGAGTAGAGGTGTCAAGGTATTTTTCTGTCCCAAAGAAATTACGTTCTAGATTTACTGAGACTGGAAAATTGGGAGTTAAGCCATGTAATACTCCAATGACTCTGAATCTACAGCTCTCTAAAGAAGTAGACTTGTTTGAAGATCCCGAGAAATACAGAAGATTAGTTGGAAAACTAAATTATTTAACAGTGACTCATCTTGATATTGCATATGTAGTTAGCATTGTAAGTCAATTTATGTCATCTCCAACTATTCATCACTGGGATATACTAGAGCAGATCCTATATTACCTAAAGGGAACTCCTGGTCTAGGGATACTATACAACAATCATGGGCACACTCGTATCGAATGTTTTTCGGATGCTGATTGGGCCAGTTCAAAAGTTGATAGAAAGTCCACAACTAGATATTGCGTGTTTGTTGGAGGGAATTTAGTCTCATGGAAAAGCAAGAAGCAAAATGTTGTGTCCAAATCAAGTGCAGAATCTAAATATCGAGCAATGGCACAAGCCACGAGTGTGATCATATGGCTATACCAGCTTCTTTCTGAAATTGGCCTTAAAGTCTCAAAACCGGCCATACTTTGGTGTGATAATCAAGCTACTTTACATATTGCATCTAATCCTGTATTTCATGAGCGAACTAAACACATAGATATTAATTGCCACTTTGTTCGAGAAAAGATCCAACAAAACTTAATCTCTACAGGATATATCAAGACTGGAGAATAACTTGCAGATATTTTTACAAAAGCTTTGAATGGGGTTCGGGTCAACTATATTTGTAACAAGTTGGGCATGATTAATATCTATGCTCCAACTTGAGGGGGAGTGTTATAGATTACATCCTTAATTCTAGGGATTATGATTCTATTGCATGATTCTAGGAATAATCCTAATTATGTATAGCTTGACTACAGGGATTGTATTCTATATTAGGCTAACTTTCTATATATAAAGCCCTACTCTGTACATACTCAAGATATAATAAAATAAATTCTTTCAAGTTTACAATATTAATAACTAAACTTAGTTTTTTTTCGGCATCAAATAAACTATAGCAGCAATTAGAAAAGGAAAACTTACATCTCCAATTTATAATACTATAAGCTTACCTTTATCGTTTCCGATAGGATTCTGAATTTTGCTTTCAGAAGTTTCACCACAATCTACAATTTTTACAGACTGGACAGGTTTTCCATCACCTGACCCTACTTGCTCTATTTTCTTCACAACATCCATTCCCTTTATCACCTTCCCAAAGACAACATGCTTCCTGTAGCAAGTTCACAAATGAGATTCTATAAAAAATCTATAATGTCCTAGCTTTATCTTTGTAAAAAGAAAGTTTATAATGAAAATCATAGTAAAAAAGAACCAAACATATTTTAATGAATAAAAAATAAATAGCAGTCCAATGTGTAAGCAGAACAATCAAAGATCAAATACCCATCAAGATGAGGTTGACGCTTGAAGGTAATGAAGAATTGTGAACCATTCGTGTTCGGACCACTATTTGCCATGGAGAGAAGACCAGGTCCATCATGCTTTTGTATGAAATTTTCATCTGGGAAGAGCAGCATTAAACTTTCAAAATTACGTGAGAACAATCCATCAGGCAGGCACATATGTAATCATGTTTAATAGATTTACCAGCAAATTTGCCTCCGTAAATACTTTCTCCACCGGTGCCTGCAAACCAATCAAAGGTTGTACTTACAAGTCGGGGCATGGGAATGCATGTAAAACCCAAAACTTAACTGATCAGTAGAACATCAAAATATATGGACCAAAAAGGCATACCATTTCCCTTAGAAAAGTCACCACCCTGCAATGTCATGACAGAATATCAACATAATTTTTTAGAAACAAAAAGAAAAACAATTTTCAACCATGCAAATATGGAAAGAACTACCAATGGCCTTGTGGCTCATTGGGAGAGGATGTCTGTAACATCCTCTGCTACCAGGGTTCAAATCCTTGTAGAGACAACAATTTACCAATCAATAAATAAATAAAAAGATGTTAATCACAAGTCCCCAACTTCAATATCTTATAAATCCTATCGAGTACAAAATTGAAATTATTAGAAACGCCCATAAGCTTCATATGTTTTATCCACTAAACAACACATTCTACTAATCAGATATGCTAAACTTTCACCTCATGCCAACATATATGAAAAAAATATATTTATTTGCACAATTAAAACATAACAAAGAGACATGCTTGGTTTGGATAAGACTTTAGAAGAAGAAAGGATAATGGAAAGATGGAAATAAGTGTTATGTTTACCGGTGGGCCTTTAGTCAGTATTGATTTACCAAATTAATGGACGCAACATTTATTTACCACAGAAACGCCAACTTTATGTGATTTAAGTAACACATATAAACAAGAACATTTGCTCTCCCTAACAAACAAGCCACTTTGAATTAATGTCACAATAAAGAAGGAAAGCAAAGAAATAGCAACGGTAGCCCTTATGTCCTTCACCATCAGGATCAAATGGGGCATGAATTGCAACCGAGCAGATTGAATGAAAAAGACATCTATATCACATATCATTTCACAACAAATTACATACTTGAGCCATGAACCCTCTAATTATCCGATGGAAAAAAGATCCTTTGTAGTGCAGAGGCTTTCCAGTAGTTTTTCCAATGCCGCTCTCTCCTACAGAGAAACAACACAATTAGCCATCAACCAAACCATGCACACAGCCCAGAAGCAATCATCTCCAATAATCAACTAAATTCAACATACCAGTGCAAAGCACTCTAAAATTGTCTGCCGTCTTTGGAACGACATCCGCAAAAAGCTGCCAAATTTAAATTAACTAAGCTCATCTCTATGTCGGTATTGATCAACAAACATCAGTTTTTCGGCAAAAGATCGCAAAAGCTCATCCTTAGATCAAGAACAGAGTTGGGTTTATGATATTGCATTACCTCAATAACGATTCTTTCAACAGGATCCCCATCAATGGAAACATCCAAGAATACAAGAGGATTCTTTTTCTTGCTCATCTCTTGTTGCCTGTAAGTCTTCCGCAACACCTCAAATAGCCTCCTAAAAACTTACCTACAACGTCCAACAACAAGTGTCATTTTAAGACCCAAAGTATCCACTCTACCCACAAGTGCGATTTCATTTCAACAAAAAACCACAAAACCCTAAACCCTAATTCTTCATTTCCAGCAAGAATGCACAACACGTGGAGAGCTTCATTCGCTCCAAATCAGATGAATTTTCACGGAAGTGACAAAAGAATCAACACAAATTCGAAGTAAATAAACCACCAATCGCAAACAGAAACCCTGGAAACCCATCCCACCTTTAAATAGTAAAATAAAGAGGGCCAATTACAAAATGTGAGCAAAGAAAAGCTAGTCGACGACTAATAGTACCTTGGCTGTGCGCGAGTTAGAGCTAAGTGAACTGGGGAACCAAAAAAGACGGCGACCGTTAGTCTCCGCTTAATAAAGGGTTTTGTGCTTCCACATTCTTCTCTTTAAAGTGTTGGCCTTTACTGTTATTAAAGTGGGAGGAGGGTAGAATCTGAAGTATTGCGTCATTAAGTTTAGCAAACGTTTTAATAATTTCTTTGTCTGCCACGTTGAAACAGTGGTCTCTTATTGGTACAATTAGTCAGTCTTCGATCTAAACCTGTGACTTCGTGTACACGATTCCAAATTCTTGTTCTGTGGGCCTGAGGCCCGTGTCTTCGCTGATGGGTATTCAAAATGAAGAATTAGAGAAAGGAAATTTGAGATGAAAAAAACAAGATAGGCACGAGGAAATAAATAGGTAGATGGTGTCAACGAGTCCACTCTGAAAAAATAAATAGGTAGATAATGGGTCTGCTCTAGGAAATATAATAGCTTTTGGTTTATATCGTCCACAGTTTTGAGAATAATACTGAAAAACTTTTTGTCCTTCATTCCAGTCATTTAAAGCTTGAAAGCAATCACGTAACATTTCTAAAGTGAGTCTTCGAGCTTCTTCTTGTAGTGCTTTGGTAGGTATAGCATTGATTTTATCCATGTTGACTGGTTTACCCAATGATTTCATCCTAGGATCGGGACTGGGTTTTCTAATACTTGTTATATATTGGGGTTTCAATACTAGATTTCTAAATTCTGCTAATGCTTGTTCGGCATCAGTTCTAGATGTAAAACTATTATGTAAAACACCAGATTTACCAGTTATATGAACCATTGCTTGATGTCATTCGTCATAAATCCCTACCATTGGTCTATTGTAGATAATATAAACTTTTGATTCCTTGGCATCTTTTTTCCTTTGAGAGATGTTGGGGTTATCATTTTGAGTGATTTGATGAGGAGTAATTAATGGGATAGTAGATGATGAGGATGGTGGTTGAGGAATGGTTTCAGACGACGATGTTGGTTGTTCGGAGGTGGATTGTTTTTCTAAAAGGGTTATGATGGTTCTGAGTTGATTAATCTCTTTGGTTATAATGCAAACTTGTTGTTGGAGCTCCGTTAACTCGAATTCTTCTTTCTTTCATGAATCCTTTAGACTTAATATAGCTGCTTCCATTCTCGGGTAAGAATATTTGTAAGAAAATTATCAGTAAATTTTATATACTGAATATTAAATTGATATTGATTTAACTCGAGCTGCCATCTTATAAGACGACCTTGATTATAATTTGTTTTAATATTGTATCCAACGAATCCACATAAATACTTAGAATCAGTTTGAATAGTAAATTCAACGGGTAATAAATCAATTCGTCATTTTCTCAAAGTTTTGAGACAGGCTAATGTTTCCTTTTCATGAATTAGATATTTTAATTCAGCAGGATTGAACGTCCCGTTTATATACTTGCAAAGTAAATACTTTTTATTATTGGGTGATTTTGCTAAAAGACAACCAGCCCATGTATCCAAGTTGGCATCAATTTGTACCAGGAGTGTATCCATGGGAAGATAATTATATAAAATAAGTAATTTTCTACATAATTCCTTTAATTTGTGTACAGCCTAGGTATCACTATTAGTCCAGTGCCATTGGGATTTAGTACTGCATTTTAATTGTAACAATTTTCGTTCTTTTGCTAGGTTTTTAAAAAACCATTGATCAGATATATAATTGAGAATACCTAAAAATTGTTGTACATGAGTACGATTTTTTAATTAATCAGGAAATTGTTGGGTTTTTGTTAAAAATATTAGGTTGTAATCGTAAATAACCATTATGAAATTCGATTCCTAAATATTCGATATTTTGTTGTACTAATTTTAACTTTCTTTTTACTTAAAATTAATCATTTATCTTTACAACGTTGAAGTACTAATTTAACCTTTTTTAAATGATCTATTTTATCTTGATTAGAATAGATAATAATGTCGTCAATATAAATGAAAGTAAAATCTTCTAAACCTTCTAAATTATTATTCATAAATCATTGATAAATACTTGGTGCTTGTTTTAAACCAAATGGTAATACATTCCATTGATAATGTTTTTGTGGAGGACAGGTAAAAGTAGTTAAAGGTTTAGTGTTTTCATACAATCGCAATTGCCAATAACCTGATTTTGCATCTAAAGTTGTGAACCATATATGTCCTTTTAGTTCATTGATAATATAATCTTTTCGAGGAAGTTTATATGCATTACATATGGTAGTTTCATTGAGTTTTTTTATAATTTATAACCATTCGTCTTTTTCCATGTTTTTGCTCAGCTGAATAATTAGCATAAAAAGCTGGGGCGGAATGATTACTAGTACTTGGTGATATTAATTGTTTGGCTAATAAATCAGAGCATTCAATTATAAATTCTTGAACATGTAATTGAGTATATGGAATATTGTTTCAAATATTAATTTCTTGTGTAGAATCTTTTAATTTAATTTCAATTAATTGTTGATTATTATTTTTAATTGGATCGAGGGGATTTTCACTACAAACATTTTTTAATAATGTTGCAATTTCAAGTTGAATAGACATATTGTTGAGAAGATAGAACTGTAGATAGTCTAACTTTGTAGTTAAGAGTTGTAGTTTTTGATAATATGTAGTATGATAAATAGGAATTTTAAGAATAATGGATTTTTGATTTAGAGCTTTAATTATAGGAGTTCTTAATGTAATGTAATGTAAATATTGACAGAATGAATTATATATTTTTAAAAAGTTATTTCCTAAAATTAACGATAATCCTTATTCTTATTGATAGATAGAAGGTTATGAGAATGTAAATTTTTCTATTATGATATTATTATAATAACTTACTTAATAAATAAATTTAAAGCTTCCATCGGCTATAGGTATTTGTAATGGTTTTTCTAATTTTTCCAATTGGTTAATAATTGTTTTGAAGCAATAAAAATAGTTGCTCCTGTGTCTATATATGCATTAATTAATTTATTCTGAATTGTTATCTAAATAAAGGTCATATTGGGATTCAACTGATGATTCGGATTCTGATTTTGTTTGCGATTCATAGTGATATATATAAGAGATAGTAGAGTCTGTATTATAATCAGATTCTATAGGTTCTAATTTTTCTTGAATTGCTGATTTTAATATATTGAGTTTCTCTTTATAATGTTTAGTGTTATTATCTGGATTCTTATGTTTAGGACAAGTATTTGCATAATGTCCCTCTTCCTTACATAACCAACATCTACATGATTTTTTCTTTTGAGGACAATCTTGTTTTTTAGGTTTGAATTATCTATATTTATATCTCCGAAATTGTTTTTTGTAAGGAATAAATGGTCTTCTTTTATAATAATTTCGAGGATAACGTTTGCATTTATAAGATTTATATGATTGTTTTTCTTCTTTTATAGGTAGTTTGTTTAGATTCACATTCGTATTGTTGTGGTACTTCTGCATATTTAGAACAACATAATTGAATGTCTTTATGTCGTAATGTGTGTTTTAGTTTTGTTTCAAAACACTGTTGGGCTAAAATTTCTTGAGTAATATGAATAACTCCTCTTAAATTATAGGCGATTGTTCTATGATCTCGTTTTTCTTAAAATTTTGCCTCAACCTTTTGATTCATAGGATATGGTAATTTTTGAATAAAAATATGAATATACATTTCTTGTTTAGCTCTAGTTAACTTATAATAATATTTTTAAATTCACGTATATATTAATCTAAATAGCATATATCACAAATACGTATATTATTTAAATGCTATAAGGCTTTAACTCGTTCGGTATTTGTTACTTCTTGTTTATATGAAAGGACTTCTTTTCCAAAAAATTCTTTATAAATTTCTCCTAATATGATTTGGAAAGTTTGATATAAAGGTGTATTTTTAATTCCATCGGTATTATCGAGTAAAAAGTCTTGTACTACTCCAGAAGTTTTATAAGTAAAAAAATTCCATAATAATTCTTTGTTTTCTAATTCGCC
>JAOQMQ010000009.1:11415709-11432394 GCA_027563845.1 Erythroxylum subrotundum | reverse complement strand
AATACAACTATCCTCTTTACAATCCAATTTCCCTAATATTCTTTTGATTTCTTTTTCCATAAAATTCTCAAAAAATTCACAAATCAATCCAATTATATCCAAAAATTTTCATGAATGCATGTACAATTATTTTCATGTGCAAATAAATTTACTATTCATAAGTACATGTATGTCACTTTTTGCATGTGCATACAATTGCTTTTCTAAACTCTTATTGAACACTCAAAATTACTATTCTAACCTTCCCATAAGCAATGGGATGTTACAATGGTTGATATATTTATTAGATGCATGATAAATTGTATGTTTTATATGTGAGATATTTTATATGCAATTTGTGTTTGATGAGACGAATGAAATTAAAATCCCTCGTTAATAAAGTACACGTTAAGAACGTGATTGTTGCCTTCCATTGTTATAAGAATAAACCAGAGTTATGTTTATTGTAGGCTTGTTGAGCAAACTCAAGGCCGCTTTAACCCGAACATATTTAGTCTTATGATAATGGGTTCTACTTAACTGAATTTGTGTGAATTGGATGAGTAAACTCATGATCACATGAATTTAGAGGCAAAGTTAGGAACAATATATAAGATATGTTTTGGCAAGAGTTGTCACCTAACGGATCTAGGAGTCACATGAGACGTGATTGATAAAGTTGTTATCTACCTAATTTAAGTCTAGCTGGTTTGTTGAGCAAACTCAAGGTCAACTATATTTGAATGGGATCCTAGCCCACTAGACAAATTAGAGTAATCTTTCCAAATAGTAGTGAGGGCTATTATTTCGAATAAAATAATAGGAGTAACCAAATACATGATTAAAGTCCTAATCTTATTTGGTAGTCATGGCATAATTGATTACTTGCTTTTTTTAAATTTATATTTTGTTCTTAGTGAAACTTACTTTATTTAATATAGTTGATACTAAGTTAGTGAACCCAAGTTCTTGGACATAGGATATTTTTGAGAAAAGTTCTCAAAAGTTAGATAAAAAAATTGTATGTTCATTATGCAATTTTGCTATAATCCCTATTGAGGATATGACAACAAAGTTGTAGAGATATGTCAAAATCATATATATGACAAAATGTATTGACATTTTGAGTTGACTAATGTCTCGTAAACTTTGATGACGACATGTAAGATATATGTCAACACCATGATAGCAAAATGCAAGGGGTTGCATGGAGTAGGGCTGAAAGGTATAGTACGTTGTTGGAATTATTTCACTTAATTTAGCCTATTAAAAGCATAATTGTGGACTACAACTAAAGGCTTAGCAATAGTATGATAATAGTTGTCATTAAAAGAAAACGATTGCATAACTTTTCTTGCCTATATGTGATATGATAGAGATCATATGTATTTTCTAGTTCATGCTTATGTATATTTGATACTGAATTTCGATTCAACATTATTGTAATGTTCAAAGCATGATAAGAAATAGATTGTTAAGTAAAAATAGTTTATTCAAGTTTATACAAATAGTTTGTATATGTATTGGGTCAAAGGAGACTTATGCTAAACATAAATGGCAAGAATAAAAAGTTGGATAACCGAGATTATCCTTTTATGTCATATTGATTAAATCAATATAACGAGAATCATAAAGTTACATACTAGGATATATGTGTACTTTTGATTATGAATTGTATAGAACTTGTGAAACTTGTATAGTTGAAGAATAACCAAATCAACCTTTGGTGAAAGGCTAATGATGGTATTGAATTGTTAAATCTTATACATGTGATGTATTGGATGGAATAACAATTCATAAAAGGATAATATTATATTTCATTATATTACTAATGACTTTATGTGATATAGTCATATGTATTAAATGAAATGTTGATTTAAAATTTTGAAAAGTTCAAATTGTTTAAATCTAAGTAAAAATAAAGCATTGAAAATGCTAAAGCACTTCAATGAGATTGTTGTGGTAAGTTTGAAATTATCGGTTATCTATAGGGAATGAGATTCTCTAGTGAATTCTTTCACAACTAAATTCGTAAGAGTATGGATTTTTGTAAGGAGTAAAATTCAATATGAGATATTGTATAATGCAATATTATTTCTTTTATAGCAATGCCTGGTATAATGACTTTTCTTTTATAGTTTCAATTAACTCAATTAGCAAGATTTCATATTAGATATCAAACGTTAAGTCTTTGAAAGACTTAAAGCTAATGATTTAAGGACGTGATGCTTAGCTGAAGCATATATTATCCATTTAGTTTAGAACTAAATTGAGTAATAAAGGGTTATGAGATATCCAAAAGGTTGGATATATTCTTACAGACCCATTGAACAAATTGTTTGATTCAAGTATACTTATAAGAGAATGGTTCTCAAGATAAGTAGTGGGAGTAAAAAGGAATTTGAAAGGTTCAAATCTCATAACATCGCATCTAATTGGAACTAATGCCTTTAATGATACATTTGATGTATAGTTGAAAGGCTACAAGATATTAAAAGATTCACTTTCACGATGAATTCAAAGAGTTTGTTTTGAAGATGATTATAAATTTATCACATCTATAAGAAGGTAAGTGGGAGTATAGTTGTCCTCTTCAGTGAGAGTATGTGGAGACATATTGCTTACAGAGAACAAAGGTTCTAACTTTCAGTTGTTGAACACATAATTTTCAAGAACAACTCTTGTTGGATATAAAAGGGTAATAACTAAATTATGGGAATTAGATCTATAGAGATAGATTGGATGTTGCTAATTTTTTCTAAGTCCAAGTGCATAGATAATGTACTAAAGATGTTTAGTATTTAAGATATCAGATACTTGTGAAGTATTAAAGATATTCATTACTTTTTATGTGAGTTGATAGTTGAGTTCAAGATGATAAGGATATAACTTTAGAAGTAAATCCTAATTAAGGTTTATTTAATTATAACAATATCATTTAGGATTGGAAAGGTTCCAATGTAGCAATTGGTTGCTAATTAAGCCATAATACATTTTTTCGTTTAGTGAAAATGATTAATTGGACAAATAAATTCTTTAGTGAACTTGATATAGTTTCTTTGCATTGTTCAAGACAGTAATGTACTGTAGAACATTAGAGCCATTGAGCATGCATAAGGAGCTAATGTCTCATCAAAGATCCAAGAATGTGTTTAGGCAAAATTTTCTTAATTATGATGATAATTAAGATGGGAGTTACTAAAGAGAATCTTGTAGAATTTTCTCATTAAACCACTGTTCCAGTAGTAGAATAATCATCATATGGTGATATGATGTGAGATACTTAAACAATTGGCTTTGTGCAAGTGGGAGATTGTTGATTTATGCCCTACAGCCAATCTTTTTTATTGTAGTTTAGTGACAAATTATTTAAAGACATTCTTTATCTTGTACATGTTTAGATGTATATGATAAAGTCCATGGGATAATTATACATTGCAAATGAAATTAAAATGAGATTATAATTATGAGATTCATATTGCATTTTTGTATTATTCCTAAATGTTCCTAGTCATTGTTCTATTAAGATTGGACATTAATAGAACATAAAAAAGACTAGCACACGTTTTGTTTTTCCTCATGAAGGAAATAGTCGATCTCATAGGTTAAAGTATAGAGATACTTAAATAAACGTATGGGTGGTTGTTAGAGAACAAGTTCACTGAATAGACTCGATAAGAGAAATCCATTTAGAACATTACTTGTATGTCTATGGAATTCTCATTGTGATGATTACATAAGTGATTTTTTGACTTGAGGCTATCAAAGTTATCTTGTATGTGGATTGCTATGTTTTGATACTACTTATGATCTATTTAATCATAGGTCGTATAATCGGTAGTTATTAGATGTAGCATGTACTAGATGGAGATAGTTGAATAATCAAGATAGGATTCATCATCCTAAAGTAATTAGGGAGAATGTTTCGTTATTCTCGATTGGTATTAATTCAAGAAATTTTTGGCCAAGGTGAAATGATATTTTGTAAATAGTTTACAAATATCATTAATTGAATTGATAGTTAATGGCGGAGAACTAATAAGATTAGACTCAAAATAGGGTAGACATTAATTCCATACTCTATGTCTAATCGGAATATTGTAGGATGAAATGATTGAATTATGCAGAAAAATTGTACATGGAAAGGTTAGTCAAAACCACTTTGACATTCCTAAATATTTGGGTGGTCATGATGTGTTACTAGACGCCAATCTTGATCTATGATTATAAATTGTTTAATTGGAGAATTAAAGATAAATTAAAAGGAGTTTTAATTTATCTAATTTTAATTATGAATTAAAATTAGATTTTATATTCATTACCAACATATTTGAGAACTTAATGGGTCTCACGTATAGAATGAGTTGAAGAGAGCAAAATTAATTTAATCAAATTGGATTTGATTGCAAAGTTTGAGAAATTTTATGATTAAATATGAGATATTTAATAAATAAGGATCAATACGAGATATTAAATTTTATACGAGCATAATTGATATTTAATTAGAATTTTTTGTAATTCTAATTAAAGTTTAATTGAAATTATATTTTAATTTCAATTAAATTACTAAAACGTCCAAAGCTTATTATAAATAAGCTTAAGTTCTATGGAGCTAATACTTCTTGCTTAACCCTCTATGTAAGAGTTACAGAGTTCTCTCAACCTGTTCTGTGGATATCGTTAGAGGCTGGACACTTGTATGGCTACGATGGTTGAGACATATGGATTTTGGAAACGGTTTGAGGGATGCAACACGATAAAGATCAAGCTTCGGAATAAAGTACGAATTAAATTTTCGTTTTATTATGATTTGTGTTAATCATTTTATAGAATTAAATAGATCTAGATTTTCAAGAAATCAAAAATCACGAAAAATTTTGTGATTATTCTGCTGCGGTCGGAATTGGATCTCAACCCAATTTTCCAACAAAATCAACAAAAGATAATTGTTATTTATGAAATAAATAAATCAGTATGCCATCATCATCCTTGCAAATTCCTCGTAACTAACCAGACCATCACCATCTAAATCAGCCTCTCTTATCATCTGTTCCGCCTCTTCATCTGTCAATCTCTCTCCTAGATTTATCATCACTTGCCTTAGCTGCAATGCAATACATACAATAAAATCATTAGTTGTCAGAAATGCGAGACTGCTATGCGAAAACGTTTGTTGTTTCGCCTTTTCCAATCAATATCTTTTACCTCATTTGCCGATATATATCCATCTTGGTTTCTGTCAAAAACTTTGAAAGCTTCTTTTAGCTCCTCTGCAACATTTTCCTGCAATCAGGAGTTGGATTAAGTCCTGAATTTTGGAGACAAAACGCACAGGAACACTGCAAACACCTTCCTTTTCTTACCTTCACTTTTCTTCCCATGATATTCAAAAATTTCTCCACGTCTATCGTCCCGTTCCCATCATCAGCAATTTCACTCATCATGTCGCGAATTTCTTCCTTTGTGGGGTGTCCTTCCAATGATTGGATTACTGTTGTCAGTTCTTCCATTGTAATAAGTCCTACATGTGTTCCGAACAACTTGGTCAAGAAAACAATCTGCAACATGTACGCATTCATGTTTCTATATCATTTCATTTATAGTTTCTGTCTCATACAAGTAGATGTGGGTGTTCAATGTTAACGGAAGGCCTTCTTTGATCAAACAATCAAGCTTTAATTATCACCCACTAGTAACACTAAACACCAAACTACTACCATTCAAACTGGAATGAAACTACGGACTTATCTTCCTGAGATTCTACTACTACAAACCGTACCAGAACTAGAAATCAATGAAAATGTCAATAGCAAGAGCATACAGACCAAATAGGCAACATACCATCTGAGTCCTTGTCAATCAAACAGAAGGCTTCACGGAAATCCGCAATCTGGTCTTCACTGATACAAGTTGCCATGCGTAAACTTGAGGAGAAGAAAGAAATATTGAAGTTTAAGGCTTAAGACACGATGGAACTCATATAGGAGCAGGCATATTTAATGGCGCAGGGCGGAGAAGGAAATAGTCAAACACGCTTGCAAACTGACAAGTCGATTCAAAATGTGGAAAATTTCTAGAATGCGACCCTTGAGAAAATGAAACTTTATAAACATATTGAATTGAAATTCCAACATCCTTTTGTTGCAACTTTAACGTCAACAATAGCATGACCGTTCATTCTTTCCCCGTGTTGTTGGAAAAGCCATCGATGTTTGATCGCCATACTTCTCAGACCTCGTCAAATAGCAAAAACTTTCACATGAAACAAGAAGCTGGCAAGTTAAGAAGATGAGGCACATACATGTCAATCTCAATTCATTAAAAACTTATTTTATTTGATAAAACATTATATATAAATTGTCTAACACGAAACATCCTCTTTGATAACGAGGATCAGACATACTATCAGGCTTCTCCAAATTCTACACTTACTCGAAATTTCTATTAAGTGGTGTTCTTAGGTTATTATTAGCCCAACACTCCATGCTTGATTTATTTAATGAACCTGTCACAAGGCGTGAGAACTGAATTATTTAAAAAGATGAGGCACATACTTATTAACTTCAATTTATTAAAAACTTATTTTGTTTGATAAAACATTATATACAAATTGTCTAATAAGAAATATCTCTATTAGTTTGGATAAAACTGCGTACTATTATATTTTTCTAAATTTTACGCGTCTTCGGGATTTCTAATCAGTGGTATTGTTTTTTCTTAATTTTATGTGATCCCATAATTATCTTCGGTTATTATTAGCCCAACACTCCATGATTGATTTATTTAATGAACCTGTCACAACTCACAAGGCGCGAGCACTTAATTATGCCAAAGTATCATAACGCACAATTTTCATGCTCAGGATTTTCTATCCCTAAAAGATAGAAATATACAGAAGCTTCTCATTTGAAACTCTTAGTCAATTTTGGTTTAAGATATCTCGTTAAAATACGGTGCAACCAACAAAAACTTGTGTTCACACATTGCAATTCTAATGAGATTTCTCAGGTCCTACCAAAGCATTTCGATTATTTTTATATTTACACATACTTAATAATCGTAGAACCATATAATTGATAAATTACAAAATAAAAGAATAATTAGAGAGTCAAGTAATATTAGTGACTAAAAAATTCAACTGATTTAGCTGAATTAACTATAAAAACCTTAAACCGTTTATCTTTTCGATTCGATTTACTCTAACAACTTTTATTATAAAAAATTGATCAATTTATTGATTAATCGGTAAATTTTTGTAAATAATAACTTCTTATAAACTAAAATAAATATATTAATTTTCATTTAACAGCTTTTTTTATTAAACTTTAAATTTTTCGATTTGTAATGACAATATTTTTTAATCATATTTTAAATTCTTTTATTTTATTTAATTTTTAACCAATTTTATGACAGTTTAATTCTAATTAAATCTTTTAAACCTTAAATTTTTTGTCTTATTAACTTAACTTTTAGCCTGATTTTTATCAATATGGACTGTATAGGCCAACACTTGCTGTACTACTGGACTAACGATTACTTGCCCTGGGAGCATTATCTATAAAGTAAGTTAAATTACAACTTTATGAAATGAATTAATAAAATATATGGAGATTGATTTGGAGACCATTTTGCTAGAGTAAAAAGTATTTATTACCTCGCAAACGGGGACTCATTAAAAAGCCTACCTATTTACAAACATTTTCTTATTTGAAATGAACGTGTTTACTTTTGCTAAAATTCTTACTCGTTAAACGGTACCTTTCTATTATATCTCACTAAATATTGTGTTGTATCATCTTTAAGGTAAATTCAAATCGGATGTTTAAAAGTTTAAAGTTTAAAAATTAACACGGAAGAAGTAAAAATGATTTTATTGACAACATAAATGCTTGAAAACTTAACTAGAATTTAGAAAATATATAACAATTTAAGAATATTTTTACTAGGTTGATTTTTTTTTAAATTCTAAAAAATCAAGATCAACAATAATATAATGTTTACAAATAACATTTGTTTTATTATAAAACAAATAGAGTTTCATGATAAGAAATAATTTTAACTGAAATGTTAATCATTAAATTACTTATTCAATTGAAAGATAAAAATTATTTGATAAAATTCATACTTGACTCTCTCTTAGAAGATTAAAGAAAATTTAAAGAATATTTTCACCCTCCTACCTCTTCAATTTTTTATTTCACCTCTCTTTTAGGTTAGTTTACAAATAGATTATGATACAACAAATTCACGCAAGAAGGAGGTGAATTGTGTGTAAAAATTTTTATTTCGCAAGTTACTTTCAATTCGTATAAAGATAGGAGCCTGTTAAAAAAGAAAACAATAGGAGCCTGATAGACGATAGTAGCTTGTTAAATGACAGGAGCCCTGTTGAAAACAATAACAAGAAGGCACATGTTAAAATGAAAAGAACTGTCAACAAGTTGAAAACATAAGGGATCTATTATAAAAGTGAAGGAGTCTCTTGTTGAAAAAACACACATATAAGATAATGGAAATATAAAAGATAAAGAGAGAGAAGAGAAAAAGGATATAGTTGATCTATACTGGTTGGACTTACAGTCCAAGCTTACGTCTAGTCTCTATGTATTCAACTTGAGCGTTTCACTATAAAATCAATTAGTAATTTGACGAGCCTCTTCAAACTCACAAGTTAATATTTTTCAAGGTTGTTTAACGTTCCAAACTAGTAGTGTTTCATTAGCCTCTACAAGCTCTCAAATAAAAACGAGGTTTGCTCGATATGAGCTTCAATAATCTCTCTCAACAGAATTTCACTTTCTAATACAAGAGAATTTTTACAAAGATATCACTTTCAAGAATGTATATACTTCTGATGAATTTCGACAATATAACTTCGCAAGCTTCTGTATCATTTAGTCGTTATTCACAATTGCATTGTCTCTTCCGTAAATAGGCATTTCCTCAATTAGTTGTTGCTTCACTTGCATCCTTAGTCAATTGGATCAATTTGAATCTAAATTATTTTGACATCTATCTTTACTAAAATTCTTCTAATGATCACGAAGCTAATATACGACCTTCATAGGATCCTTTCGGATAAATAATTTCTAATAAGGTAAGTTCATAATGAAGGTTCCTGCAAGAAAGGAAGCATATATCTTATGATTTTATTCCCTTTTGAGAAAATGTATCGTTACCTATACAAGGAAATCCAATTTGAATTTTAAAAAATTATATAGTTATCATCAAAATAGTTAAAAAATAAACCCCGAGCTAACAATCTCCCCCTTTTTGATGATGACAAACAATAATAGATATATTTTTCAAAATTCAAAGAGATAATAGATGATTTCGAAAGATACCTGTGACTTTTATATGTTCAGACATGATTAAAAGGAACCTGTCTCTTAATATCACCTATTTTCACAAGTTCAACAGCATAATCAATCACATATATAATCGAGGCAACATTGAGAAATATATCATCATATATGTAAAAATATGCAAAAAATATATCCATATAAACTCTCCCCTTTTGTCATTATAAAAAAAAAGAGTATAAGGAGGAAGTGAAATAAAACAGAATGAAACAAGAAGAAAAAAAAATCAATTGACACAGTTAGTGAGGATTTTTCCTAAGGAGAATTTACAAATCTAGCACTTGGTTTTGGAGGCTGTCAATTTGTTGCGCATTTGATCCTGATTAAAGCAAATGTCCCTCAGTTGTTGTAAGATCATGTCATTCGTACTTTGGAGTGGAACAGGGGCTGAATTTTGTATGGTTGGACTCAAGATTCCTGCAGCTCTTTCTGACTTCTTTTCAACCCACACATCATCCTTCATCTTGTAACCAAATTGGTAAGGAATGGAACAATGAAACTTAGTTGGTTCATACCAATTTAGGTTATCAAACCACACTCCAAAATATGCAAAAATCTTAGTCAACAACATTCCATAAGGTAGACTACCAGTTGTGTTCTTGTGACTTCCCTTGTCTACTATGAACTTCAGGACCATTGTCTGGGGATTCATCTTATTGCCCTTTAACAAATTGTAAACCACATACTACACCTCTCTATTGAACTACTCTTTGTAAAAATGGAGGTAGCCGAAATGGATGCAATACACCTTGGCAGAAGGTCCAAGTGTCTGCACCTGGATCTCCCTTTATGGGCATTTTCAGTATTAATACAAATTAAGTTCACTATTTTTCTTAGATTAATGTCAACAATGTCCAACTTATGAATAGGAAGATCTTTCCTACCTTCAAGAACTACACTCAGAATGTTTCCTAAGATTTCCCCTGTAACTAGAATCTTGTAATCGCATACCCAAGAGATGACTGCCAGCTTCCTATCAATTTCTTCCTTTCTCATATGTGTGTAAAAACATTTGACCAGTTCATCACACACAGTTTTGTCTAAGCTTAAGAAATTCTCCTAACTAACAGCCAAAAAATAGAGAGTGATGGGAATACCTATATAATCGAATAGATGGGGAGGCAAGATGCGTCCAGCTACCACCTTTCTCTTCTTGTAGCGCATCTTGTATCTTGCTTCAGTCTCCATTAACTGGAATAACTTCACTGGTGCTGAAGCCTCTCCCTTCTGAAGAATGGTTAGTTTCTTTGATTGTTAATTTCTTTGATTTTGTTGACTTGGCCTTAGGGATTTCTTCGAATAAAGCCTCTTCGAGAAATAGCTCATTCCTTGTAATGACATCCTCAAATTTTTTTTTGGCCAGAGGCTCTTTGCTTTTTCTTATTTCTTCCCTTTTTCTTTTCTTTGATTCTTCTTTTTCTTTTTCTTCTGCCTCAACAGTTTCTTTTTATGGAGCTTGTTTTGTAACAATTCCTCTGGTCCATGGTCTCCTTTCCAATAGAGATGGTTCTTCATTTAAACCATTGTCATTTATTTCCCAGTGCACTTTAGGCACTTTCTTCTCTTTAGGACCAAGTTTAGGAATTGCGGAAGTTTTTGGAGTAGGAATGGGTAGGGAGAGAATAGGTAAATGGAATATCACATTTTTCAGTAACTCCCCCTTACTAAAAGTCTCTTCTTCTTCTTCTTCTTCTTCTTCACTTTCTTCTTTCTTTTCTTTTCATTTTTCTTCTTCTTCTTCTTCTGAGTCAGAAGCATATTATTTTTTGATTGTTTCTTCTTTGTCATCTGGAGAGGAACTAGGATAATTTAGAGACAACATAGCAACAATCTTCCTTTTCCTATCTTCTGGGATCCCGGATTGGGTATTTCTGAAGTTTGGAGCTTTCAGAAGATATAGACAAGTTCAATAGTAGTATCCAAAGAACCTACTATGGGAGATAAAGACGAGGAATCAGAAGCAAAGATTTGTTCATGAAGATGTGTTTTACCATGGCTATAAGTTTAAATCAAAATTTTCTTATGTCATTTTGATTTTTTTTTGCCATTTTAGATGAGCTTGGTGAAGTTTGAGGGAGAAAACAAGAGGCAATAAGAATGCAGAGAGTTAGGGTGCAGAGAGAATAAGCGGTGTATATGAGAATGACATAGCTGAGAAAATGAGAGAAGTTTGCTTAGGGTATACTAAGTGATTCCTAAGCATTGATCTCGTGAGAGGATAAGTAAACATACATGATAGAAGAGGAAGTGTAATCAGTTGTGTATCTTTTGATAGACGCATATTTAGAGTTGTCAGACTGTGTGCACGGTTTTGAAAAAGATGACACGTGTCACTTAGAATGTCAGCCTGAGAGAAGCCTTCTAAAAAGAAGAGGAGCCTTCTAATATAGAAGCAACCTGCTAACCTAAAAGGGACCTTCTAAAGTCTAAGGAGCCTACTAAACTGAAAGAGAGTTTCTAAGGAATCAAAATAGGAGGAGCCTGCTAAACGAAATACAAAGACAAGTAGTAGAGAATATTCATGTAGAAATAAAATCAGAGAGATTGCACATACCGAGTTCTTTTCTTAACACACAAAATCTATCTTCAGAGAGTGGCTTGGTGAAAATGTCAGCTACTTGATTCTCAGTATTAACAAGTAAAAGATCAATGGTTCCTTCTAAAACATGATCTTTAAGAAAATGATGTTTAATTTCTATATGCTTAGTCCTAGAATGATGCGCAAGAATTTTAGAAAGATTTATGACATCAGTATTATCACATAATATAGGAATATGAGAAAAGTTAAAAAAAATCCTGTAGTTGATGCTTCATCCATAAGATTTGAGCGCAATAGTTGGCAGCAGCTGCTATGTATTATGCTTTAGTTGTCGAAAACGCTATGCAATTTTGTTTCTTGTCGGACTAAGATACTAGACATCCTTTAAGAAATTGACAATGACCACTTGTGCCATTTCAATCGACTTTATCACCTACATAATTTGCATCACAATAGCTCATTATGTCAAATGAATCAGTTTTTGGATATCGTAGTCCAAAATCCATAATTCTGTGGAGATATCGAAAGATTCTTTTGACTGCTTAAAGGTGGCTTTCTTTTGGATTTGATTGAAAGCGTGTGTAATGACACACATTAAACATAATGTCTGGTATTGAGCTTGTAAGATATAATAGTGATCCAATTATTCCTCTATACTTTGTCTCATCCGTAGCTTTGCCTTCTTCATCTTTATCAAGTTTAGTTCCAGTGTACATGGGAGTATCCATCGGTTTGACATTCTCAAAATCATATTTCTTGATGAGTTCCTTTGTATATTTGTCTTGGCTAATGAAGATTCCTTTTTCTGTTTATCTGATTTGTAATCCGAGAAAGAATGATAATTCTCCCATGCTCATTTCAAACTCCCCCTACATTAATGATGAGAATTTTTCATAAAAGGATGAATTAGTAGCACCAAATATTATGTCATCAACATATATTTGTACTATGAGTAGATCATTCTCCTTTCTCTTCATAAATAAGGTTTTATCAACCTTTCCTCTTTCAAAGTTGTTCTTAAGCAGAAAGTTACTTAACCTCTCATACCATACTCGAGGAGTCTGCTTTAAACCATACAGAGCTTTAGTTAGCTTCATCACGTAATCTGGATGGTTTTCATCTTCAAAACCTGGGAGTTGCTTAACAAATACTACTTCGTTAATGTAATCATTTAAGAATGCACTTTTAACATCTATTTGGAACAACTTGAAGTTTCTACAGCATGCAAAGGCAAGTAGAATTCTAATCGATTCTAATCTAGCCACAGGTACATAAGTTTCATCAAAACCAATACCTTCCTATTGATTGTAACATTAAGCTACAATTCTATCTTTGTTTCTTACCACCTTACCATTTTTGTCAGGTTTGTTTCGAAAAACCCAACGAGTTCCAATAATTGACTTGTTTTGTAGACGAGGCACCATATTCCATACTTTGTTCTTGTCAAACTGACTTAGTTGGTTTTTTATAGCTAAGACCCAATTCTCATCAGCAAGAGCTCTTCAACAGACATTGGTTCTAATTATGAGATGAAAGCCATATAGTTGTTCTTGAAGGATGATCTTGTTCTTAGGCTTTTAAAGGGGTCTCTAAGAATATATTAATGTGTATCAAGACCTCTCCATTCTTTAGGTGTTCTTTATTGCATAGGCTCCTGCTAGGAGGTGTTTGAGGAAGGAGTTTGCTCTGTCCTAACTTCAGAAGGACCTTCTTGATTTTATTTTTGTAATTCTGTAGGTATTATAGGTGTAGTTTGATTCTTTGATGTTTTTTAGGTACCAATGGATGATCTTCATCATCTGAATAAGCTACTGTTGTCAATGGTAGTGCTTAATCAAATGCTACATGTATTTATTCTTCTATCTTCCTTGTTCTTTTATTATAAACTCTGAATCCCTTACTCGCACTACTGTATCCCAGAAAAAATGGCTTCATCTGATCTCGCATCGAGTTTTCCAAGATTGTCTTTTCCATTATTTAGAACAAATCACTTGCAACCAAATGCTCGGAAATAAGCAACATTCAGTTTTCTTCCTTTCCACAACTCACAGGGGGGTCTTCTTGCGTATAAGTCTTATAAGACATCTATTAAGTATATAACATATCGTGGATATTGCTTCTGCCTAGTATCATGAGGTAGTCCACTTTCACACAACATGGTCTTGGCTATATCTACCAAAGTTCTGTTCTTTCTCTCTACAATTCCATTTTGTTGAGACGTCCTTGCAAAAGAGAAGTTGTGAGTTATACCATTGATATCACAGAATTCTTCAAACATTTTGTTATCAAATTCTCCTCCATGATCGCTCCGAATTGAAGTGATGTAGTATCTATTTTCTATCTGAATTTTTCTACAAAACTTCTCAAACACTGATTGCTTTCAAACTTTAAGGTCGGTAGTCCTCTTATTAACTAGTTTTTAGACAATTTTGACAGAATGCTCATGCTGTCATGTCCAAATCTTCTGTTCCAGATAAACAAATCCTTTTCTATAAAGACAAAACACTTAACACTTTGTGAGGACATGTCTTCCATTTGAGCACAATATATATTATGATTTCTAGGACCAACAAGCATAATATTATCATTGTGAATATTGACAATTTCACAATGAGATGAACAGAAAATGACTTTGTAACCCTTGTCACATAACTGAATCACTCTCAATATTCGATCTTCATGTATTTAATAATCTTCTAACTGGTACTTAATCTACAACGTTTGTGAGCAAAAACTTGTGGCTGACATATACTCAGCTTCTTACTCGACCAGGAAACTAAGTTGTGGCCAAAGAAGTGACATCCTCTACTCATACTCTTTCTATCAATCCTATCTCCGGTATAATCAACATCACAGTAACCAACTAACCTGAAATCTTTACCTTTCTCATACATTAAGCAAAGATCAGTAGAACCTGATAGATATCTCAAAATTCTTTTAACAGCAATATAATGAGACTCTCTAGGATCTGCCTGAAATCTTGCACACAAACAAACACTAAACAAAATATCAGGTCTGCTTGCTGTGAGGTAAAGTAAAGAACCAATAATTCCTCTGTAAAGGGTTTGATCAACCTTCTTGCCAGATTCATCCTTAGACAAAAGGTTTGAAGGATGCATAGGAGTTGACATTGGTTTTACTTTTTCCATCTCATACTTAACCAACAGTTCCTTGATAAATTTCTGTTGATGAATAAAAATATTTTCTTCGGTTTGCTTAACTTGCAACCCAAGAAAGAATTTTAATTCACCTATCATGCTCATCTCAAACTCATTCTTCATCAAATTCTCACAACTAGTACATAGCTTTTTAGACGTTGCACCTAAGATAATATCATCAACATAAATTTGAACTATGATGAAATCATTCTTAATGCATTTTCTAAATAACGTCTTATCTATATGACCTTTACTGAAATCATTGTCAATTAGAAAAGAACTCAGACGATCATACCAAGCTCGAGGAGCTTGTTTCAATCCATACAAAGCTTTATGAAGTCTATAAACATGGTCTGGTTTTTTAACATCCTCGAAACTAGGAGGTTGCTTTACATAAACTTCTTCATCCATAAAACCATTCAGAAATGCACTTTTCACATCCATTTGAAATAGCTTTATATCATGACAGACAACATATGCAAGTAAAATCCTAATAGCTTCTAGTCTTGCTACAGGAGCATAAGTCTCATTGTAGTCTAGTCCTTCCTACTGATTATAGCCTTGTGCTACTAATCTTGCTTTGTTACGACTCAGTCTACCTGATTCGTCTAGTTTATTCTTAAAAACCCATCTACTTCCTATGACGGACTTTTTAGAGGGTCTGGGAACTAAAGACCAAACTTTATTCTTAGTAAACTGGTTCAGCTCCTCTTGCATAGCTAAAATCCAAGCTTCATCTTGAAGAGCTTCATCAATTTTCTTAGGCTCTATTTCAGAGATAAAAGCTACATTGGCTTCTCTTATAAATTTGGACTTAGTTCTCACTCCTTTTGAGGTCTCTCCTATAATCAAATCTTTTGGATGAGAACTCTTATATTTCCAATCCCTTCTCAGATCAAGCGTTTCATGAATATCTTCTACTTTGTCTAAAGGAGTATCTAATGGTGACATATCTTCAATATCAACCAAGGGTACTGATAGGGTTTCATTATCAGTATCATCTCCCTTACTTGGTTGAGAATTATCATCAAACTTGACATGAATAGTCTCCTCAACAGTCTTAGAAGAAAGATTGTAAACCCTATAAGCTTTCGAAGATAATGAATATCCTAGAAAAATTCCTGAATAAGTCTTAGAATTGAATTTATCCAGAATTTCCTTTGTATTCAATATAGTATACTTGCAACCAAATGGATGAGAGTAAGATATATTAGGCTTCCTTCCTTTCCATAACTCATATGGAGTTTTCTTTAACAACGGTCGCATAAGTATTCTATGTTGGATATAACAAGCTGTATTCATAGCTTCTGCCCAGAAATACTGAGGAAGATCCATTTCATACAACATAGTCCTTGCCATTTCCTGAATCGTCTACTTCTTCCTTTCTACAATTCCATTTTGTTGTGGGGTTCTAGGAGCAGAGAAAATATGGAAAATTCCATTCTCCTCACGGAATATTATGAATTTCTCACTCTCAAACTCACCACCATAATCACTTCTAATACTAGCAATAGAAATTCCTTTTTCATTCTGTAACTTTTTGGAAAGCACTTTAAAACACTTGTCCTTTTGTGATAAGAATAATATCCAACAAAATCTAGTGAAGTCATCAACAACTACGAGACCATACTTCTTTCCGCCAAGACT
>JAOQMQ010000009.1:11394441-11415609 GCA_027563845.1 Erythroxylum subrotundum | reverse complement strand
TCTAATTTCTCAATAACCTAAATTCATACGACCATCAATTCAAATAATCCTTTTTAATAAATCAATAAATCACATAACGCTAAATCCCTTCAATTAATAAAAAAATCATAACTTAAGCAATAACTCCTCAATTTATTCCAATCAAATTAAACATTATCAAACTAAAATCTCAACATAATTTAAACCTGCTTAATGCAAATCGGGGCCCAACACTAAATGTCACCAATGTATGTTTCTAATTATGGTGCTTTCCTAAAAAATTCCTTCGATTTCTTTTAACTTCACTTCTTTTTGGCAACTGTTGAGTTTGAAATGGTTTCTATTTCATTTAAGCCTTTTCTTACTTTCATAAGAATCAAGTGAAAGAATTCTCAAACTCTAATTCTCTTTTTAAACCACTAATTCTAGCATTTGAAATTTTGTTGTTAAAACTACAAAAGGCTTTCCTCATTTTGACCATAAATATGGTCTACCTCTCATTATTGGGACTCCTCAATCTATTGATTCTTCTTACCCATCACTCCTTTATTTGGGGAAAGTAAGTCAAAATTTTCTCTAGATTTGCTTTATTTGAAGCCTTCAAATCCCTAAAATCGTGGCCTAAATTGTAAATCAATAGGCTAAATAGGTAGATATATTATATCCATCGTATCATTCAACTTGGAAGAGGTCGGACCTTCTGTAGCTAATAACCCTTTTCTAAGAATTCTATCAAATATCAACCCATCCTTGTATCTGCGATTCTTAAATTTTGGAGTCCTTCGTGTAACTCCTTTATCTTTCCTTTTGATTACGGCTCAATTTCATTAAAAGATATTTTCTTGTTAACTAGGCTACCAATTTTCTTTTTAACTAGGCTACCTGCAATTGGGGAAGATTTTGTTTGCTTAACTGAAGAAATCTCTAGTTTAGGCTTGAGTGCTTGTATAAGTTCTTCTTATTATGAGTTGATAAATAGTTACACTTCTTTGAGAAATCCTATTTTTGAAGAAGAACGTATCGAATTTGTTTAAGTTTTGATAAATCAATTTATTTTTTATCCTGTTAATAACAAACCCAGTTTGAATTTCCTTCTCTTTTGTAAAATGTTGACTTCTAGTAAGTTCTTTGCTTTAGACATTATTTTCTTAGTGTTTCTTTATAGGAATTTAAGGAGATGCCTCTTCAACTTCCTCTTGTAACGTTTTAACATGTATGTATGATTTGTCCAACTTTAGACTTTTTTCTATTTATCTGAACTTATGGAAAGAGAAGGCATGCCTTCTTTTAACTTTAAATTTTTTGATTTTCTTGGTCTTCGTCTATTCACTAGTTTTTGTAGTAAATATCTTGAGGACATCTTTAGTATTTTGTGTCTCAAAAGTCTAGGTTTATAGATTGGTTGAATTCTTTTGAAGGCTTCTCTGAAAAGTCTTATTGACTTAGAATTTTGAAGACTTTTGAATCATCTTACTTGGCTATTTATTAGGAACTTTTACTTATTTATACAAATTTTAGAGTTTTTATTATTGGTGATAATAAAGTCCTAAAAACTAAACCTTTTATTATGACCTTGAATTTTGAAATATATCTCCTTTACTTTTGAAGTAAGCAACTAACTTTTTTTAAAATTTCTTTTGTTGTATACTTTTTGGACTATCCAATAGCAGTTATTTTCAAGGTAATCGCTATTAACAATAAATTCTTCAGAAATTTTTTTGACCAATATCACAATTTTCAAATGCAAGATTAATCTTATTAGTGTCAATGACATAAAATTTACCATTTTTAGTAGTCAAAAAGTTTTTAAGAGTTTATTACCTTATCCCACTCTTTAAGTATATTTCCACTTATTTGCATATTCTCTATCACAAGTAAGCTTACGGGCTAGAGTTGGCTTGGCCTGTGCTAGACTTGATCTCGACCCGTGGTTCAATAGGGCTGAATAATTTTAGTCCGTGACCTACCTATGACCTAGTTAATCAGGCCGAAAGTTAAGTTGAGCTAAAATTGACATTCTTAACGACACACTGGAGCCTAACAAGACTAGAACTAGGAATCATGTACAGCAAGTCACGTGATTGGATCAAATACCGAACCAATAAAAGATGCGGACGAGGCAATTATTAACCGTCTACGAACTTATCGACGCAGTCCTGTTGATTTTACCCTCCTCCCACTTGAGGAACAACTAACAGCAGAAGCCAAATGAAGGCCAAAACTTCAAGCGAAGAATGTGTAAGCAGAAAACCCTTTCTTAAGTTGAGACTAACGGCAACCGTCACCGCCGTCGTCAGTTTTGGTTCCCGAGTTCACTTAGCTCTAACTCACGCACAGCAAAGATAATATCAGTCGTCGATTAACTTCTTTTCTCATATTCTGTAGTAGACCATCTTCATTTTACAGGGTTTCTGTTTGTGATTGGTGGTTTGTTTGATTCGAATTTGGTGTTGATTCTTTTGTCACTTCCGTGAAAATTCGTGGAATTTGGAGCCAATGAAGCTCTGTGTGTGTGCCGTGCATTCGTGCTGTAAAGGGGAAATTAGGATTCAGGGTTTTGCGGTTTTTGTTGAAAATGAAATCACACTTTGGGTATATTTGAGGCGTTGGATTTGAAAATGAATTGGACGTCGTAGGTATGCTTAGGAGGCTATTTGAGGTGTTACGGAAAGCTAACGGGGCAGAAGAGACGAGTAAAAAAAAAATCAATCCTAAAACCTTAAATCATGAATCCCTCTGAACTGCAGAACCTCAACGACTACTCACCGTCCTCCACCACCATCAAATTCAACCATCCAATTCCCCTCATTCGCGGGCCCATTCCCACCAGCTACCGCGACTCACCTTCGTCCTGTGCACACGTCCTTGCTTTCAGGAGCCCAGACTCATGGGTATCGGCATACAAGGCTTGTCAGTCTAAAATCACTGATCAGTGCGAAGGCGGTGCGAGGATTGGCTGCGCCATTGCGGCATCGGAAAAATGTAAGCCTCCATGGTGGCGCAATCTGATTGGAGGAGCGAAATTGGAGGACTTGAAGGAGAGAGAGAGGTGCGAGGAGCGAGAGATGGAAGAATGCATGTCGTCTGCGAAGGAGAAGTGTGTCGGCTTCGCTTCCAGCAAGTGTTGGAAGCCTTTTAACGATGCGAGAATTGTGGTGACGAAAGATAAATTTGAGCGTTTGGTAGTCAAAAAATTGGTTTCTTTGGTTTCACTGCGGGAGAGCAGTAAGTGGGTTGGTTTGACTGGAGATGTTGTTAGTGAAATCGATGTCACAAATCAAAGGGCCAGTGAGTTGCTGGCTGGTGATGTTAAATATGAATGGTTCTTTTCAGCAAATTAGAGAAGCAATAATGGGGAGAGATTTAAGTTCAAAGAATAAAATAGCTGGTGGAATTTAGGTCAAATGAGGAGTTGCTTAGATCTTTGATAGTTCTTTCAGCTTGATTCTGTTGATGGTGGGATGTTAGAGAGGTTTATCTGACTGTTTTTAGAAGAATGATCTACTTGCAGAAAATGGCACTCATTTGGGTGCGTTACTTTAACTTTTTTGACTCGCATCAAAGTAAATTGTTGTTCCTTCCTCCTTATTTACTTCAGCTTAAATAAGTTAATGAGAAAGTCTTGGTTTTGTAGGGTAATATGATCATGTGCCATGTATGTTGTTGTGACACTTGTGAGGACTTTTAGTTGTTTGAAACTTCACTGCAAATCTACTGGTGCACCATGCTATGTCTTGGGTGCTTTCAATTTCCTGATTTAATCAAGCTGTTATCTGGTGTGGTTATTATGGTTGGGTATCTTTGATGCCTTGTGAAAGATGAACATCAACAACCATGTAAAGTTCGTTCTTCTGGATAACGTATCATCTGTGAGAATGAATGGTTCAAGTCTAGTTGACACTACTCACGCTGAGTTCATCACAGAAAGTTATCACCTTATTCTAATGTTCTTTGCTTCTTTTGGATACAATGAATGCATTATTAGTACCATTCTTAAAATTCAACCACTTTAGGCTTTACCTGTAGGTCGAGAACTAGTTGGGCCTTCGATGATGAGGTACGTCTGCTTGGCCCACCTATGGGATGGTGCGCCAGTTGGGCCCTTGGAGAGGTGTGCCCGCTTAGCCTACCTACGGGGCGAATCCAAAAAAAAAAAAAAAACAGGGGAAGCCAATGTCTAAATCATGTAGCACATGCATTGCAATTAACATCACATCACCCAGCTCCTATTCCACCCAACTTGAGACCATTGGCGGTCTTAGCACTAGTATCTTCACAATTTTCACCCAATCCTGTTTTTTTTTTGGTTATATGGCGTGAAATTTTCTTCATTTTTCAGTGAGGAGGGCTTTGTGGATTTGTGACAATGTGCATTTTATTTTTAGTCAGTTCCATGCATTAGAAACTACGAATACTATATTGGAAATCACAAATCTTGAGCTCTTTTTGGTGATCATATCAATCTGTACGACTCTCTTTGTTTTCTCATTGTTGTTCACCCTTCTTTTTCCCTGGTAGAATCCCATTGTCAGCAACATATGTTTGCCTGTTCAAGTTCTCTTGTGTTCCTCCAGATAATATTCCTGTCACATTCACTAGTTTTCAGTTTGCGTCATCTTTCGACTTCTCAGAGGAGTTGGTTTGATTTCCGAAGGCATTGTCCTGAACACTGAGAGTTTTAAAATCGAGATAGTTATCTGAGCTGGTTGTATGATGGCAGAAGTGCTTGAGCACAAGTTTTTTAAAAAAGCTGTTTTTCTTCTTAATTCTTCTGCAGAACCATTGAGATCGGGATCCTTGTAAAACTGCTGTTTTTTTCTTCCTTTTGTTTGGGTTGAGACAGTGAACGGCATAGAATAATTCGTTGTAGAACTCTTTTGGTAAAGCTTTATGAACAGGCCACAACTTGCAAGCAGTGATTCCGTGCTTAGAGCAACTGTTTGCATGATGTTCTATTAAACTTCTTGGCATGTGGTTGACTGGAGAGAGTGAGTATAAGGTCTTCAAACTTTAAAAGGGTGAATGAACTCTGTTGGTTTCAAAAACTTTTTTCTTTTGTGTTGTGTCTCAAAGACAACTCATTTGGGATTCCACCTGTGTAACCCATCAAAAGTGGGCTGTAAGGCTTACTAGTGTAGTGGTTTGGTTTGCACAATGTCTAGTCTAGGATTTGAAGCCTAGAACCGCAATGTTTTCAGGCTTAGCTCAACTATTCTTCAATTGTTGTTCAGGCTTAGCTCCTTAGTAAGCCTGGACGTTAAGGTGGGCTCGATACCTTCTTTAAGAACAGAAAAATGAGGCAAGAGACAGTGAGACACAGAGACACAATGGTAGGAATATTAATTGCTCTATTCTAAATAAGCCCCAGACAATGGTAAAAATATTATTGTGTTAATTATAGAAAAAAAACCTCAAACTATACAATATATCAATTATAATCTAAAATTTAAAAAGTAAAAATAAAATGTTTAAATTTTTAATTTTTTTCAATTCTATTCCGATGTTAATCTCATCGTTATCTTCGTCAATATGGCATTATTATATGTCAATGGACACTTATTAATCAGACACGTTAGCATAATTAGTAGAAGTTAGTCTGATTAGTGAAACAACATCATTTCATGATTAAATTGAGACGACGTCGTTTCAACAAAACTAAGACAGTCACACTCCGTCGTCGTTCTCAATCTGTAACTTAAATTCCTATTTTTTTCTTTCACTTATACACAAAATCACTCTCACGTCATTCTCAACATGTATCATATCCCTAAGTTTGCTCTCACGCATTCTCATTCTCACCCCGTCGTTTTCACTCTGTAACCTAAATCCCTAAGTTTGCTCTCATTCACTCTCACTCTCACTCTCACCCCGTCATTCTCACTATGTAACCTAAATCCTTAAGTTTGAGCTCACTCACTCTTACTCTGTAACCTAAATTTGTTTGTTTTGGTCGACGCTTTCACCCATGCTCTCAGCATCTTCTCTTTCAAATCACAGTGATGTCATCTTCAGCACTGTTGTCATCGTCAAAAGCTCATTTTGCCTCGCTCTCAACCCTTCTCGCATCGCATCGTTGGAAGCGTGATTTTGCCTTTCTCGATAGTCAGCCACGTGAAGGTTAGGTTTTTATTTCTTGCTTAAGATTTCATTGTTTTCTTTTATCCTCTAACAATGTTTAATGTTCTGTTAGAAGGTGTAGATGATATTACTATTTCTGTTTTGATTATGTCTCCTGTTCTGTTAGAAGGAATAGATTTCATTGTCTTCTGTTATAATGATGTTGCTCTTTGTTGGGTGAATTTATGAAAAGAAATCACAATATTTTTACATTTAATGTTGTAATTAAATATTTGTATGATGATATTGTAACAGGATAAAGAAATATTGGCAAAAATAAAGTATATGTAACTTTCGTTGGGTATGCATTGGTATATATTTGACATGGGAAGAATGTCAAGGTATTGTTAATGGATTCAAGGGTGCTATTTATTGTTCTTTTGATAGTGTAACAAAAGCTCGAAAGATATATTGTCAATTTTATGAAGAGAAAGCATTATGTTCAATAGTAAAATAATTGTAATATATATTATTTGTGATATGTGATAATTTAATTGGATTCAATTATAATTAATATTGATATTTCTATATATAATTCAGATTTTGAGTATTGATTGTCCCGATTGTAATGAGAAGATGAAGTTATAGATTTCAAATGCTAAACCTAACATTTGACAACATTTTTATGAATGCGTTAATAAAAAAGTAAGTATTTCAATTTTTTTTAGCAATGTCAATTGTATAAATTCATATTAATCAATATTCAAATTGAAGGTCTCTTATAGGTACTTGGTATTTGTGAAAGACATGAAAGTTTGTTTTTGTTAGAAAATATGTCAAACAAGTTATGTGTGTTAGGGTAAGAGTCTTGTTCAAAAGATGTATTGTTATTCACAAGAAGTTTGTGTAAAAATATATCTACATAATGCAAATTAGTCACAAGTCCTAATATTTGTGTTTATATCTTTATTTTGTAGGTCGTTGCGATTTTATAGTTTGGGTGTCAGATGTAAGTACAAAAAAATGGTGACATTGTAATAGTTAGATAAGCAAATGTAACTATTATGTTTATTAGGACTCTTTTGTCTTTTATTCAATCACCTGCTACTTTAATATTCAGTTGTAAGCTTTTCATGTTGTTAAGGAAAAGTTATGTGCAAACAGTTACGAAGGAAGGTTGGAAAGGGTGATAATGAGTTGTTGAGGTGTATGACTAACCTATTTGAAAATCAATAGAAGCTGTTTGAGAATCAGTAATGATATAATCATAACCAGTTTAGGAAGAAATCAATACAATTAATGATATAATCATAACCAGTTTAGGAAGAAATCAATACAATTGGTTGATTGGTTTAAGCATTTCCAATCCCTAACCTTCGATTGATCTTGAGATCTAATTGTATAGCATATAGATTGATTCAAGATATAGAGACGCTATATCAGTTTGTTAATTACCTAGAGGATCAGAAAGTTAAGTTAGTTATTTATTCTTGGTCAATGATGCTAATAATTAGTGGGAGGCAACCCTTCGATTAAGATTTTATGGGAGATAGCATTAGAGAATTTAATAACTCAAAGCAGATACCCATGAAATTAATAGTCAGTGAAAGTTATGGAGAAAAGAAAGACTATCACCCTTAACAAAACTATTACTATATATAGGATTACTAATCATTAGTTTAGGCAATTACTTGTAAGTCAAGTAATGAGTGAAATTAAAACTCCAATAAGAAAACCCAGTCGAAAGTTTATCAACTCTAAGGTTGTGACCTAATTAGACTGTTAGACCCGATAAGCTAAGTAAATGTGATAAAGTAACTAAATTATTGGAATCCATCCAATAAACTGAAGGCTCGAATGAAAAAACATTTCTATCAATTTAACCTTTGAACCTTATGGCCCAAGCAATTTTGATAATCAATTAAAGTTGGTAGGGAAGATAACAAATCAAAAGGTAAAACAAGTTAAATGGTGGGTGAACAGTATCATAATAGTGCCAGCACATTTAATGTCAGTCGCAAAAACTGGTCATAAATGCACCCGCTCTCTTGCTAAATGTTCATAAAACAACCAAATTATCATGCTTCTTGACCCATTTCATTCTGAATTCCAATCCTTAATATAGGCCTCATCCAGCACCACCAAAACCGAAAGCCCAAGTATCTTCAAGAAGTTTTCATCATTTATGACACTGCCATACAATAGAAAAAAAAATGGTTACTTCAACCATAAAAGGAGCTACATTATATTATAACTAGTGTAGATTCTCACATTTCTATGTTTGAAAAACATGTAGATGTCATGCAGCCTAACCACATTATCTACAAATTGGCCATTACTAAAAGAGTCATTCGCCCTTACATTGAATGAAGCGGGCTTAAAAATAGTTGAAGGCCAGAATTGATTCAAGATATTGCTGATGAGTGTAATGAATCTGTAATTCAAGGAAGATAAAAGAGTTATGTAGATCAACATCGAAGATATGGAATATAGTGAGATGGAAATAAGAGTTAAGTGTATTGACACTAAAGAAATGTGAATTATCAAGCAAAATATGAAATGTCTCTGAGAGTATCACCTTGTTAAGGTCTGCTCAGGTTAGGAAAAATAATAAACTAAGCTCAACTAAGCTCAAATTATATTGGTCCACATGAAGTTATAGAGAGCATAGGAACAGTAACTTGTGAGTTGTATTATTAATAAAGATGTCTCATAATTATAATGTATGATATGTGAGTAATCTGAAACAAGATGAGGAACTAGTTAAGAGAGTGAATGACTAAATAAGTGATTGACAGACCTAGTGAGTCTATCGACTATGGTCATGTTGAAGAAAGAATTGGAGTGATGAAGTTATATGGGAAACGGAGAAACATATGAGGAAACAATACCCTTGCCTTCCTGATCAATCAGATAAGAATTTCGATTACGAAATTTATTAAGGAGCGGAGAAATGTAACATCCCGTTTCCCATACTAAGGGTTAAAACCTTATGATACGGTATATGTGAGATCAATGATAGACTAAAAAAAATGCATCTCATGCTCTTGCATATTATTAGCATACACACAAGTGAATTTAAATTTTGCACACATTAAAAAGATTGTACATGCATTCATTGACAAATGCTGGATATAATTGATTATAAATGTGATCATGTGAGAATTGTGAATTAATTGTATTGAAAAATCAATGTGGAGAATTTATATATTGATTTAGAATTTTTGGTGAATTGTGGAGAAATTTTCAAAAAATGTTGAGTATTATTGTACTAGGAAAAGTATCACTTGGTAAGTAAATTGATGTATGGAAATTAGAGATAGGAATCAAATGATAATTGAGAATTGTTAAAAATAACTTTGAAAATTTCAAGAATGACTTAGAATTTATAAGAAATTGATATTGAAGATTGGGAGACAATTATAGTAAAAATATTGGAGTTGGTTGGACTAGTTACATGAGAACTAGTTAAAGCCTTAAGAGATGGATGACTGACAAGTGTCATATGTAAAGTTGATCTTAAAAAGTTTGCCACTGATCTTTTAACTTTGAAAGACAAAGACACTGTTTGTCTTGTAGTTTTCCATCAAATCTTCACCAAAGAAAAACCTTGTTCTCATCTATCCATTTGCTACTCCCAACTTCAGTTTCCTTCTCTTTGCCTTAAGAAAAACTGAAGCTTGCTAACTCCTTAAGTGGTGTACGTGAATTGCATGGAAACGAGGGCTTCTTGAGTTTTTGCAGATTTTGGAACTATATCAAGTAAGTATTGTGTAAATCTTTTAGAGTTTATAGTTTTATGAAACCAAAATGGTAATTTATTTGTCATTGCATGATCATGAAGAAAAACGGGTGTTTTTCATGAACATCGTGGGTTGAAAATTTTTTATGTGTGATTTTCAAATAATTGATGATCTAGATGTCTTAAGATAGTGTAGAAATGATTTATAAGTTGAAAGATCATAAGAAATGTGTATGATTAAGTGTAGAAAAATTTGGAGAGAAGAATAAGTAAATGCTCTATTTATGGTTGTGTATCCACTGTATACGTCAATATGTGAGTGTTTTCAGAGATGAACAAAAGAATGTAGAAAATGGAATTGAAGTGTCGGGTTTAGTGAAAGAAGATAAGTTAGAGAAGTTGGAGATCTTTCTTTTAGCTTTTTATTGATATAAAGTTTGAAAATTTTGAAGTTATGGATTGAAAGTTATGGAGATTTGAAGATAGGGTATGCGGTTGGGAAAGAAGACGATCCACCATCATCTAGACGATCATGACCCATTATTGTCTAGACGACCCGCCATCGTTCTGACGACCGCGACCCACTATAGACAATCGCATATCGTCTAGACGATCGCGATTTATAAGTGTTCAGACGATCGCGACTTTGAAGGTTGGACAGATGATTGCGACTTTGAAGGTTGGAGGCTAACAAACATCCTTCAGTATTTTGGCTATATCTCCTTCGTCCGACCTCCAAATAACATAGGACTTGAACCATTGGACTCGTAACACATTGATCTTCATCTCCACCAAAAATTATAACCATCTAAAATCATTCTATGGAGATTGATTGATGAATTTGGGACGGAATTAATGAGGAGTTCTGGAAAATGATAACTGAAGCATTTTCACTAAATATGCTTTGGTATTTTAGGCATAACTTGTTATGTAGTTATCGAAATGGGATGATTTTTTATTTGAATTAAACTAGAGACATAGAGCTACAATTGTTCTGAAGGCGTTGAAATTTAATTCTATCTCTCGAATTCCTTTTTTTAAATTAATATTGAGTATAGGATACTATTTAAGCTTATGAATAGTCCGAACTATTTCTGAATATAACTTTTGGAGTACAGAACCAAATTGAATGATTGTGGTATCATTAGAAACTTAAGACAATGAGGAAAACTTTTCTAGAAGAAAGTGTTACCAAATTACTTCATTTACTGATCAGAATGATCACGAAAAAAATTTAACCCAAAGGTCTGGATTTTTGAAGGTGATATACGATTGAAATGAGTGCTTGGATAATTGTTTGGTCTTGTATGCTAAAATAACATTAATGAGTGAATTGTTGGTATTAAAGTACCAAAGACATGTGTATAATGGAGATGAAATGGTTCATATGATTAAAGTTATGATTCAAGAAGAGGAGTAAAGTGCATCTAGTAAAAGTGAATGAGAAATGAGTTGTTATAAAAGCAAATGATGCTAAAAATGAGAATGTGATAAAATGAGAAATTTGATAATATACCCGGTATTGTCATGAACATACATCGTACATATTCCATATACAAACGTGTGCATAAATGAATGCTTATAATTGTGCAAAGTTATTAATGTGTGTGTGCAATGTGAGTATTTTATAATTTTGATGTGCAGGATGAACGTCCGCATTCAGACGTTTCTAGATCATGGAAGCTAATGCTAATCTGGAGCGTACTGTGAGTAGACCTAGATGGTCTTACTTTATTGTTTGTTTGTTTATATTATAAATTTTGTGATTATGAATGAGATGTGAATGTGATTGTTCTAATTCCAGACAATGAATGTTTGAGGGGTTTGCTAAATGTGATTCTCAACTTTAATGTTGAATGTCGAACTAAGGTCCGATGACAAGTGAAAGTGAATAATTGACCATATGCGATTGATGCATTGCATTACAGGAATGCATGAAAGATAAAGACAGTTGTGACCAGAGTAGCCACCGAAAAAGAGTTTAAAGCTCAGACTGTGAAAAAAAGCCTAGAGCTCAAAAAGTGATTAAGAGCCAAAGTCTCACTATGCAAAATGAGCTCGGTATCTACAATGGATACATGACAGTTATTAATGAGCCCGGTATCCACAATGGACAAATTGAAAGTGAGTATCATAAACATTGCATATGCATGCGATATGTATGATTTAAATGGTTTGAATGATTTTTGAGTGTGAAATATGTCTGAAGTGAATTTGAAATGAATGTGATTTTATGAATTGTATGTGTTATGTGATTAAGTGAGTCATCGATGATGGTCACTCACTGAGTTCGTAAAACTCACCCAAAATTTGCAATTATTTTTAAGGCTCTGAAGAGTACCCCGTTAGACAAACAGGCGTATACCTACTGCATTTAAGTACGAGATAGAGGTCGGGATTAGATTGCGTCTGCATTTATATTTATATTTTTTTTGTATCAAATGGAGTCTTTCAAAAAGTTTGTATCATGTGTATATGATTATTTCTATTTGTAATAACTTTCCAATTTGGAAAGGTTTGAAAAAGAGATTGATCAAAGTGTAACGACTTTTGTAATTTCGAGTTTTATGAAAGAAAAGTATAGGCTCGAATTTGAATATTGATTTCTGCACACATGTTTGAAAAGAAAAAAAATATTTGTACTGAGTTTAAAATGCTTGATTGATTGACTGTTCTAACATGCCACCCTTGTGGGATTCGCACTCGGACATCACTCAGGATGTCGGGCACGTGTATTGCGAGGGTGAGGTGCTACAAACATCATCGACAACACTGTCGTATTCAAACCCACTTTGCAAAGTCTTCCTATATCTCTTCTCATTTGTTCTAGTAAAAACATATTCTTTATCATATGTTCCAAAGAACTCCTCATCAACTAAATCAACTCTAGAATCACTATCTTGCATAACAATGAAGTCATCATCTTACTTCAATTCACCTTGGAATAACCCTTCATCTTGCTCCAATTCATCATCAGAGTTTTACTCCTCACCATCTGATTCTCATAACCATGATAATTATAGATTTCAACATTTTGATAATTCAATTCTTCCATTTTTTGGAGCATAGCCAACATTTCCTTATCATCCTTTAAGCTTAACTCCATCAAGCTTTGGATAGACCAACTCTATGTGCTTTATCTTCGAAAATCCCTTTTAGAACTAGCATGCTTAGTTCATCAATACCCATATCATTTTTTCTTTTAATCTTACCCCACAACATATTTATTTTCCTGCCTTTCCAACACTCCACCATAATAAAATTCAAAATTTACCAACATCTACAAAGGGAAAGTGTGACTAAATACATAACGACAAATAATCCAAGAAGAAAAAAAGAAGCAACATCTAACAAATCTTAAATTGGGAAAATTAAAAATCCTATAAACAAGTAAATCATACTTAACATCACCATTTTTACTCCATATCTTCTAATCTCAAAGTACTTCAATTCTATATACTTTGTATTGTATACGTTCTTTATGTTCTTAAATATGAGTCATCTCCATTTGCATTGTATATAAAAAGATTCACTTTAACATTTAGGTACAAAAATAACTTCTATAATTCTTCTTTGTAAAATTCATTATATGTGACTACTCACCATATTATTCATCTTGTTTAGTTGGTCGACATGACAAGTAATTAGTTAGTCCATATTTTTGTTTAAAGAATAGGACAACCGAAAAATAAATGATCCAATGTATCCTTTTGATTATAAAACATACAGGTTTTAGTTATGTTTAAAATTTTCTATAAGAAAGCTCACGTAAGTAGTCTATTAGCTACAAAGTAAACACCACTCTCATATTAGACTAAGGAAACTACATAAGTTTATACCAAAGTATTTTAGGATGAGGTTGGACAACAACCTTTTGCATGAAGAATTAAAGTAGCTTCCTTATATTTATTTAGACTCCATATAAATGAATCCCCTCTCTTTAAACAAATACATGTATTTAAAATCATGTTGATGACAAGTTTATCCATATGTTACTTATATGAAAATTTCTCAGTATTTTTGGTTTAAGAGAATAGGTAACTTATAGCGCCCCCTTATCGCAGGATACACATTGGGATGCTCGGAAGTCATTCCGTTATATAACCTACGATAAGGGCAAGCTACGTTCGGTCACTACATTCACTTCATATGGCATGGTATCACAGTTTACTTAAAAAGCATCATAAGAAGATCACAATATTTTAAAACCAACTTTTTCCTCGTTGCACTTTACAAAGATCGAAGTTTACGAGGTGTCCTTCAACATTGTCTATATGTACATCATCAGAAACCTAATACAATAATACTACATGAATGAGGAAAGTATGCAGAGTCTAACTAATTTGTCCCAAAAAAAATCCCAGCTGACCAACCTTTGAGCCATGACTTCTCTTACCAAACACAATAAACTCGGCTGGTAGAGCCTCTTCAGTAGTTAGAGTCGACTCTCGATCCTAAAAAGACAACGTTACAATTTTGGTGAGTTTTGCGAACTCAGTGAGGTAACCATCATCTATGGTTCACTCAAATCATGCAATACATCAATTCATATCACAATTATTTCACAAATTTGCATTTTTCATGATTAACACATTTTCACTCAAGCATAAGCAGTTTTGCATTTCAATTAATCAAGCATACTTAACAAAATGTATATGAAATGCTCGTGAGACACTTTTCAATTATTACGTTGTTGTGACCGAGTGCCTGAACTGTCCCATATAGGGCTCATTAAACGTTGAGCCTAAGGCTCTGAATCACTTTTGAGCTCGAGGCTTAGTATCACTCGTTGAGCTTTAAGCTCTAATCGGTGGCTACTCTGGTCACAACTGTCATTATCTGATTATGCATTCATGAATGGAATGTATGTACCACAATCATCACATTATAAAGCACCTAGGTCTTCCCATTCACATTCAAGCAGCACTTCAATATTTCAATCCACAATACACAATCATTAGACCTTCTGTCCGGGATCCACAATCATATCACATTCATTCATTATTCAAAACATAAGTATAAGCAAACAATAATTGAGAGAAACCATCTAGGTTACTCACAAGTTGCTCCCGAAGCTAATTCTTGGAAGATCCGGCAACGTTTGGAGGTTGACGTTCTAGTTGCTCCTCTATAACAAATAATGCATACAATATCATAATTTGCAAAATCATAAGTAATCAATAATGCACATGCATGAAATGAATTATGTACAATGCGTGTTCATGATAATCCTGAGAAATTTTCGGCATGAAATCGATCTCATATCAAAGCTTATCATACTTAAGTTTTTGCCTCACGAAAACCATTGAATTCACAATTTATTTCTCATTGTGTCACTTCAAAATTTTCCAAGTCACCCCCTTTCAGGTTTACTGTTCACATACAATCAGAAGGAGAAAATGAGGTAATTTGGTCATACTCTCTTCTATAAAAGTGTTCTTCTATGTCATATTTTTCCATTGACACCAAAATCACTCAATTTGGTTCAGTATTGTGGAAGATATACCTCAAACTTTTTCGGACTGTTCTTAATGAAAAACAGTTTACTATATACCACTTCCATCTAGAAATTGAATACTTTTGAGACTGAATCAAGATTTAGTTTCTTCGTACGATTTGTATCCCTAGTTCTCTATTTTACTCCAAATCAAAAATTATCTCAATTGGATTAGTAGAGCTCCAGAAATCATCAAAATACTGAAGTAAGTTTAATGGAATTACTCCAGTTCATACCCTTTAAGAGCACATTCACTGTACCCGTCCCACTCTTTTCACTCAATCTTTCTCCATTAATTTCGTATAGCTATGATTCTTGGTGGAGATGTAGATCAATATCTTAAGAATCCAATGGTTCAAGAACCAAGTCATTTGGATGTCTAGAGAAGAAGTTATAGCCAAAAGAATCCAACATGTTCATATCTTTACTCACAGTGTACATGTCTTGGCGCAAATGTCATAACTCTCACTATAGATGTCGGATTGACTTAGTTTTTGGACTATTGGAAAGAGGACTTCTAGATCTACAACTTTCATGAAGACCTCGAAGGCTAATTCTATCGTCTGACTTCTATATCGTCTCACTTTCCATTGTCTCACTTTCCATCGTCTCATTTCTATCGTCTCACTTCTATTGTCTCACTTTCCATCGTTTCATTTCTATCGTCTCACTTCTATCGTCTCACTTCTTCTGTCTCACTTTTGTGTCTCATTTCTTTCGTCTCACTTTTGCGTCTCACTTCTTCCGTCTCACTTTTACGTCTCACTTCTTCCGCCTCACTTTTGCGCCTCACTTTTTCCGTCTCACTTTTGCGTCTCACTTTTTCCGTCTCACTTTTGCGTCTCACTTCTTCCGTCTCACTTTTGCGTCTCACTTCTTCCGTCTCACTTTCCACTTATAAGAATCATAACTTTTGACTCTGATGTCCAAAATTTTCATATAATATACCATTGAAAAAATAAAAGAGAGATCTACAACTCTTCAAAAGGCAACTTTGCCAAAATCTATCTAAATTAAGTCCAGATTTTCTCCCAAAGTTGGAACACGAATTTTACACTCAACTCTCAACGTCCTGCATCCAGTTCTCAACTTCATGACAACTTTTGAGATTCTTAGAGACCGAACTGAATTTCGATGTCTTCATACGAAATGTAGCCTTATATCTCTAATTTAATTCAAATCAAGAATCATCTTGTTTGAATTACTAGATAAAAAGTTATGGCTAACAGACTGAAGTACACTCAGTGAGCATTTTCCAGATTTTCAACCTTTCAATATTTTACAACACCCCAAACACTCATAATCTTTCAAAACACTAAATTTACACATAACCAGGTTTTTCATCCCCTAACAACACAGTATTTATACACAAACACATAAATGTCATTTTTCATGCAGATGATAGTAACTTATCAAATATATTTCATAAATCCCCAACTCTAAAGGATTTATTCACCACTTACCTGCTGAAAACTCCAAAATCTTCAAGCCCTAAACTCCACACAATTTCCGTACTTCACTGAGTACAATGACTAGCTTCTGGTTTTTCTTAGGGTAGAAACACCAATGGCAAAGTGAGTCTGGTGAAGAAAAGGAAAAACATAAAAGTCTCTTAGAAAATGTAAACTCTACGTATGGGAGGAAAATTTGAAGAAGAAGATAAGGACAAAGGAACTTAGACAAGACTTAACCTGTCAACTCTCAAAGAATAGTAACCTACTTCTAGCAAAAGTACAAAAGCCTAAGTGACACTTGTCACTTTCCCATGGTCTAAGCTCTAACCAAGTTTTCTTTAAACTAAACTCATTAACTCCCATCTTTACAAACCAACCATCTCCAAATATCTTTTAATTTCTTGTTTCCTATTATATATATATATATATATATATATATATATATTCTTTCTCAACACTCCATAAATTTCAAAGGTAACTCCTAAATTCACCAACATATACAAATATAATATTTCTTCTAATCACTAATATTTCCAATGTAAAATATTCATAACTCTCAAAAATTTCCAAATCAATCCAATTATACCCAGAATTATTCATGAATGCATGTACAACTATTTTCATGTGCAAATACATTCACTATTCATGTATAAGTGTATGGCATAATATGCATGAGCATAAAGAAGCATTTCTAAGCCTCTCATAGATCACTCACATTACTATTCTAACCCTCCCACCAGTAATGAGATGTTATATAACTGATAAGAAAACATAAAATAGTTATTCAATTTAAACTTGTGGAGAAAGTTCCATTACTGACTAGGATTCCTCAGTTGACTACATTAATTGTTTTAACACCAACATTACGCTTTGAACATATGTAACTTTCCAAGTTATAAGGTGGGTAGGTTTTTAACGCATTATAACTGTAAATTTTGATATGATAATACATTTTAATAGTCATACTAAAATACATTAGCACTGGGGTCATTCAACACCACCCAATTTTCCTGTTATGCGGTAATTATTTCGCACCAAATGCATGGAAATGAACATATATATTGAGAATAAGAATTGAAAATTTGGAAGTAAAAAAATCTATAAACTTATTTTGTTCCAAACAATTCTATCGTGGTTCCAATTTAGGCCTACTACCCATAATATGTTATTTATTGTTGTAGACACCACCTTACAGGAGCATAACAGGAGACAATGGAAATAGCTACATCATCTGCACCTCTAGCAGAACATCAAACATTATCAGAGGACAAAAGAAGACAATGAAATCTTAAACAAAAAATAAAAACCTAATCTTTACGTGGCTGACTGTCGAGAAGGACAAGATCACGCTTCCGGTGATGTAATGAGAAAAGGGCTATGGGCGGGGCAAAATGACCTTTCGATGATAGGAGAAGTGATGAGGACGATGACGTTACGATCTAAAAGTGAAGAGGGTGAGAGCGTTGACCAAAACAAAGAAATTTAGATTACAGAGTGAGCGTGAGTGAAAACAAACTTAGGGATAGGTTATAGATTGAGAACGGTGGGGTGAGCGTGATTCCGTATGTAAGTGAGAGAAAAGTTAGGGATTTAAGTTACAGATTGATAACGACAATGGGCTGTGATTGTCTCAATTTTGTTAAAACAATAGAATCTTAGTTTTATCATGAAATGACATCGTTTTACTAATCAATCTTAGTTTTATCAAAATGAGTCTCCATTGACAAGTGACTGTGCTACGTCAGTGAAGGTAACAGTGAGACTAACATCGGGCTATTATTTAAAAAAATGAAAGTTTGAATATTTTATTACTGCTTTTTAAAGTTTGGGTATTTTAGAAAATTTGTTTGATGTTTAATTTAATAGGAAGGGAACTTTGCGTTTCTCCACCTAGTCTTCACTTTATTAGGTCTTTTTTTATTTTAAAAAAACTCAAGAACGATTTCTAACTTCTAAGTCCAGGCATGATTTTTTAAAAAGAATTATCAATTTAATATGATGGATTCAACTTACCCAGGTGTCAGTATGAGAATCTACTTTTAATTTTATAGGATTATCGTAATAAAATACTTAGACAAAGAGATATTTTTATGACTTTTTTTCAAATAATTAATTTGTAGACGTAGGGGAACTCAAAACACAATAAGTCATATATTTCAAAAGCTCTCACAAACAAATTGGACTACGACAATTAAGTTAGAGACTTGACCTTAATTTAATGAAGACTGTTTTTACTATGTTAAGAGATTATTATTTAAAAAAATTTCTATTGAGATATTATTATTGATGTTGTATTTAAGGAGTAATTTGATAGAAATATATCAATTTATATGAAAAATGTCTGTCAATTGGTAGCACTGCCCTACCTAATAATCTAATCTAATAATAAAAGTTATTAGATTAAGCTAATTAATCTAATAAAAGATTTTATTGTCGAACTAATCCAAGTTATTCAATATTTTTTTTATAATCATTATCAGCTAGAAATAGAATAGGTCGAGGAAAGCTGGATTACTTTTGGGAAATATAATAAGTGAGAGAAAATTGTTGTCGCAGAAAAATTGGTGCAATTAGTGTCTGTTGGTGGTTATAAAGTGGGAAATCCTTTTCTTGGTACGTGGTGACAACTGTCATTCATCTTGTTGAGACATCACTATCCTAAGAGATATTTTTATGACTTTTTTTTTAATGGACTTTTCAATTAATTTTCTGCGCATTGTTGTTGAACTAATCAGACTTTTTTTTTTCATTTTTTTAAAGCTTAGGAGATGTTTTAGGAGGATCCCAACTATGGGAAGACATCTTTAAGTTATCTACACTCAGATTAATCATCGTTCGAGCCGGATAGATCTTTTGCGGGAGGCAAAGCTCTGACTCCAAAATTTAAACGGCTGTATACATGAGGACGGTTCAAACCTGCGACCTCATTTAAATCAAGAAAATCTCTTATCAACTCATCTGTGCCTTGGGGTTAATCAAACTTTTTTTAGAGCCAAGCAGAGTTGGATCCCCATCAAATAGGGAAGAAAAAAATTTTAGAGCCACTTGGCTCTAAAAAATTTTCAACTTGTGAGACTATTTCGTCACTTGTCCCATATCATGGTTAGAAAATGTTTTTGATGTTTAATAGCATGAATTTAATAGGAAGGGATCTTTGCATTTCTCCACCTAGGTCTTCATGATTGTGCATCATCGCTCATCTTTAACATTATTGCGTATTTTTTTATTTAAAAAAAATCTCAAGAACGATTTCTAAGTCAAGTGACAAAATATGTAATAGGATAAAAACTGGCTCAAATTTTATTCCATGATTTGCTACTCTATATATAGAGTAGGTTGTTGTAACAGAACTATAACAGAAAGTTTTGGACAAATCTGAAAGAAAAGGAAAAATAAAAGCAAAAAGAACTTGGTCTGAAGTCTGAAGAGAGTGGGCTGGACTATTTGTCCAGACCCTTTCTCGCAAGCCCAAAATAGTAGCCCAAGCTCTTTGACCCATCAATAACCCTTTGACCATCGTGTATTTCTGTCTAGGTTTAGATCACTTTGAGATTACTTCTTCAGTTGTCTTCACACGCCGCCGCAAGCTCGAAGTCAGTTGTCACGCCGCCGTAAGCTGGGCGATAGATGTTGTCGACGCTGAGCTTGAGTAGGAGATCGCGGAAAGAAGACGTTGATAGAGCCTTTGTGAAGATGTCCGCAAGTTGTTTGCTGCTGGAGACTGGAAGGAGATGGATGATACCCTTCTGGAGCTTTTCACGAACAACATGGCAATCGATCTCGATGTGCTTTGTTCATTCGTGAAAGATCGGATTTTTCGCTATATGTATGGCCGAAAGGTTGTCGCAATAGAGGTTCGCCGGTTGGAGATGGTCGATCCCAATGTCTTGAAGGAGATAGAACAGCCATTGGAGCTCGCAAGTGGTGGTAGCGAGAGCCCTATATTCCGCTTCTGAAGAACTTTTGGAGACCGTTGGCTGCTTCTTCGATTTCCAAGAGATCAAGGAGGAGCCGAGGAAAATACAGTATCCAGTGATGGACTTCCGTGAGTCTGGACAAGTTCCCCAGTCAGAATCAGAGAAAGCACAGAGCTTGAGTAGTGAGTCCCGGCGAAAGAAAAGTCCTTGACCCAGTGATTGCTTCAAATAGCGAAGGATTCGATGTGCTGCTTGAAGATGAGAAGTAGTTGGTGCAGTCATAAATTGGGAAAGTTGCTGAACGGCGAAGGAAATATCGGGTCTAGTGGTTTTTAGGTAGAGGAGCTTTCCAATCAAACAACGGAAGGAGGAGGGATCAGTAATGTAGTCTCCAGGTGAGGAAAGTCGGAGATCGGAAGCCATAGGAGTGGCGACTGGTTTAGATAGCAGGAAGCTGACGTCCTGAAGTAAGTCAACTGTATATTTGTGTTGACTCAAATTTATTCCAGCAGAGGATCTTGC
>JAOQMQ010000009.1:11364162-11377222 GCA_027563845.1 Erythroxylum subrotundum | reverse complement strand
AAAAAAATTGAAGCGATTTTAGTTAAGTCATGATTCGTTTCGTGATCGAAGTTGGGTTCCGGAAACGGGTCCCAACAATATCCCTCCGGTGCTGACCTGCATAACTCTTTTGCCTGTTTTGAGCTGCCTTAATCCTACCGCAGATCAATTTTACCTTATCAACGGTATCTTAAATCAACTATGGACCTTCAACAATCCTTAGGCCTTCTTCATCCCAGTATAGAGGTGCTCGACACCATCTACCATATAATGCCTCATATGGAGCCATACCAATACTACTATGATAATGATTATTGTATGCAAATTCAACGAGAGCTACATACTCATCCTATGCTCCTTGAAAATTCAAAACACACGCCCTAAGCTTGTCCTCAACAGTTTAAATAGTCCTCTCACTCAGTCCATCTGTCTAAGGATGAAACGCTGTACTAAAATTTAACTTTGTACCCAATGTTATCTATAGGCTGCCCCAAAATCTAGAAGTAAATCTTGGATCTCAATTTGATGCAATAGACACTGGGACCTCGTGTAACCTCACTATCTCATTTACATATCTCCGAGCTAACTGATATAGTGTGTTATTCTCTCTAATAGGTAAGAAATGAGCTGATTTTGTAAATCTGTCAACAATGACCTATATAGTATCATGCTGCCTCAGAGTTCTCGACAAACCCATAATAAAATCCATTGTAATCCTCTCCTATTTCCACTCTAGAATAGGTAATGACAGCAGTTTCCCAACTGGAGCCTGATGCTTTGCCTTAACTTGTTGGTATGTCAAACACCTGGCAACATACTCAACTACTTGCTTCTTCATCATTGGCTACCAAAAATGTTATTTTAGAGTATTGCACATCTTGGTAGTACTAGGATGCATAACATAGGTTGCTATGTGTGCTTTGTCCAAAATTTCTTTTCTCAGACCATCAACATCTGGTACACATAATCTCTTATTCAACCACAATGTACTATTTCTCAACTCAAACTCAAAACTTGGATTCTGTGTTAACTTCTCTATAATTTCCATTAATTCTGGGTTCTTGCTTTGAGCTTCTCTGATCCTATCATGTAATATTGGTCTAAGTTTAAACGTAGTTAATAATGCTTCATTCTGCCCCAAACTTAGCTCAACATTCAATGCTCTCAATTGAACTAGATTTGGTAACCTCGATGATTGAATTTGTGCTACATTTCTATTAGATTTCCTGCTTAATGCATCAGCTACAATATTAGCCTTACTTAGATGGTATTCTATCGTGCAATCGTAATCCCTAAGCAACTCAGTGCACCTCCTTTTCTCATATTAAATTCCTTTTGACCCAAAAAATATCTTAAACTTTGATGATCTGTAAAAATCTGAAATGTTTCACCATATAATAATGTCTAAATTTTTAGAGCAAATACTACTACAGCAAGCTCTAAATCATGAACTGGATAATTGAACTCATGAGGCCTTAACTGTCTCGAACCATAAGCAATCACTCTATCATACTGCATCAAAACACACCCTAACCCTTAGTGCGAAGCATCACTATATATAACATACCCTCCAGATCTAAATGGAATAGTGAACACCAGTGTTGTAGTTAATTGATGTTTTAACTGCTCAAAGCTCCTTTGACATTTATCAGTCCATCAAAAAGGTACGTTCTTCCTCAAAAGCTTTGTCAAAGGGGTTGAGATCAATGAAAACCCCTCAACAAACCTCCTATACTAACCTACTAGCCCAAGAAAACTTCAAATCTCTGATACATTTCTAAGTGCTTCCCACTTCATCACTGCCTCAACTTTCTTTGGGTCTACCTGTATGCACTGCCAAATACTATATGACCTAAGAACACCATTTGATCAAGCCAGAATTCACACTTACTAAACTTAAGGTGCAATTGCTTCTCTGTCATTATCTGTAAAATTAACCTCAAATGCTCAGAATATTCCTTTCTACTCCTCGAATACACCAAGATATTGTCTATAAATACAAAAACAAAGTGATCTAAGTAAGGTTGGAATACTTTATTCATCAATGCCATAAAGGCAGCCAGAGCATTCATCAACCCAAAAGGCATCACCAAAAACTCGAAGTGTCCATATCTAGTTCTAAATGCACTTTTTGGTAAATCAACTTCTGCTATTTTCAATTGATAATACCCTAACCTTAAATCTAGTTTAGTAAATACATGAGCTCCCAAAGGTGACACACTGGGTCTGATAAAACCCTTATCTAACAACTCCTGCAACTAAGTTTTAAGTTCTACAGGTGCCATCCTATAAGAAGGAATAACCATTAAGGTGGATTGATCTTCATCCCAGCGAGATAGTGCATCAGCCACTATATTTTGTTTCCCAGCTTTATAGTCAACCTGAAAATCAAAACCAAGTAATTTACTGAGCCAATGCTGCTATGGCGAGGTAGTAAGGCATTGTTCAAGCAGATACTTTAAGCTATAATGATCAGTGCGTATTAGGAATTGTCTTCCCCATAAATAAGGGCGCCAATGAACCACCGCTTTGGCCAATCCAATTAATTCCTGCTCATATGCAGCCAGTTTATGGTGTCTTGCTGCCAATTTGTGGCTGAAAAAGCAATGGGGTGGCTGCCTTGTTGAAGTACTGCGTCGATGCCTACACTTGAAGCATCACATTCTATTATAAACTCTACATCAAAATTTGGAAGTTGTAGAACAGGGGCCTATGATAAGGCAGTTTTAAGTGTTTGAAATGAAGTGGTAGCCTCCGAAGTCCAGTGAAAATTATTTCTTTTTAGCAAACTTGTCAAGGGATTAGCGAGCTGTCCATAATCACGAATAAATTTTCTGTAGTACCCTGCTAACCCCAGAAAACCATGCAAAGCCTTAATGGAAGTAGGTTGCGGTCAGTCCAAGATGGCAGAAATCTTAGAAGTGTCAACTGCAACACCCGCAGCACTAATGACATGACCGAGATAGGCCACTTGCTTTTCACCAAAGGAACATTTTGATCTTTTAAGGAATAATTGGTGTGAGAGAAGTAACTGAAACACTGTACGAACATGTTGTAAGTGCTCCTCCCATGTTTTGCTGTAAATCAAGATGTCGTCAAAGAAAACCAAAGCGATCTTACGTAAGTAAGGCTGGAATACCTCATTCATTAATGTCTGGAAAGTAGATGGGGCATTTGTTAGGCCAAATGGCATGACTAGAAATTTGAAATGGCCATGATGGGTCCGAAAAGCTGTTTTCTCCACATCTTCAGCCGCCATACGAACCTGAAAATATTCGGATCTCAAGTCTAATTTTGTGAATTATCGAGCGCCATGAAGTTCATCCAATAACTCATCCATGACTAGAATCCGAAACTTATCTTTAATTGTTCTAGTATTAAGTTCTCGATAGTCGACACAGAAACGTCATGTGCCTTCCCATTTTTTAACAAGCAAAACTGGTGAGGAGAAGGGGAACGGCTCGGACGAATGATTCCTTGACGGAGCATTTCCTCACACTGTTTCTCAATCTCGTCTTTCTGGAAATGAGGATACCGATATGGTCTAACCACCACAGGTGTTGAACTAGGAAGCAAGAATATACGGTGATCACATGAACAAATAGGAGGCAGTCCCTTAGGTTCTTGAAACAAGTCAGCAAATTTTGCAAGAAGTTCCTCTAATCCTTCTGCTCGTGCCTCATTCAAGAGTTGTAATCTTGGTCTATGGTCAGGTTGGAGCCCCCGTAAGGTGATTTGTCTTTTGTCCAATTTGAAACACATAGTAAGTGTTGCAAAATCCCACCAAATGGGACCCAATGTCATCAACCATCGTACTCCTAAAACCACATCAAACCCACCTAGTGGAATGACATATAAATCAACAAGAAAATTTTCACCTGATACTTGTATAGTCTCTTTGCATGTGCCCATGCTAGGGATCTTCTCTCCATTTGCAGCAGTGACTTGTAACGCACATTGGGAATCTAGGGTTTCCCCCAGTTTTTGTGCTGCGATTTTACTATTGAAGTTATGGGTGCTACCGGAATCGATTAATATTGTGATTGGGCAACCTTTGATGTCAGCAATTAACTGCATAGTTCGGGAATGTTGGAGACCAGTGATGGCATGTAGCGAGATGGCTGGTTCCCCAACTGTTGTACTCTCCATCTCAATTTCATCTCCATCTTCTAATTCAAGCTAGAATAATTTTTTATATTGGTGACCGAACATGTATAGTTCATCACAATTATAACAAAGTCCCTTTGCCCTTCGATTAGCCAATTCAGCCCTAGATAGTTTTTTGACAAAAGGAATAGATACACGTCCACCACTAAAAGCTGGTACAGTTGTCCCGCCTGAACCTGTAGTTGGTTTGGTTTCAGCTTGAGTTGGTGTAGCAAGTTTGGAATTGTTCCAGTAGTTGCGTCGGTTGCTGTTGACTCTTGTTAATTGCTATTTCTTCTCAAAGGCTCTTGCCAAATTCATGGCAGTAACCAAATTGGGTGGGTTCTGCATCTCTACATCCAAACGGATCGCCTCAGATAACCCTGCAGTAAAGAAATCGACCTGTTGATCTGGACGAACTGAATCAGCACGGGTTAGCAAACTCTAAAACTGCTTCTGATATTCTTCCATTGTTCCTGACTGTTTCAAGTTAATCAATTCTCCAAGAGGATTATCTCTTAGCAATGGCCCAAATCTCAGGTTGCAGTATTCTTTAAAAGAATTCCAGCCTAGACTTGTTTCCTCTTGTTCTAACTTGTAAAACCACAATTGTGCCTCCCCCATCATATGAAACGCTGTGAGGCTAACCTTCTCTGTTTCTGATGTCTTTTGATTAAGAAAAGATTGCTCACAACGATGGAGCCAGATTAGGGGGTCATCTGAACCGTTATATGTTGGAAAATCCAATTTGGCCTACCTTGGCACTACTCCTCTAGTTTGTCGCTGCTCTGTTCTTTCTTCTATCCCTGAAGCAATATTCATATGTGAAGAACTGCTACTGATTCCGATCTCTGTTCCTTTTCCGACTGACATGAATTCTTTCAGTTACCAAGTTAAATCTTGAATCTGCGCCTCCACTTGAGCAACTCGTGCTGCATTCTATTCAGATGTCTCCTAGATAAGGGCTCGCAATTTATTGGAATCCCCCATGTCAGGCTCTGATACTAATTTGTTATATTCGTGGGTTAAGGATCGAGTCACGGGGCGATGAACTACAAGATCTCCTTCAGAACCTGTGATCTTGCCCTTGTTACGATTCCTTCCTCTTGATGAACCTATGGTGATAGAAGACAAGGACTCGTCAGAGGGAGCCCTGGACCACAAGACTCGTTAAAGAGAGTCTCAACCTCACGGAATAATTGGGATAAATTTGCCTTCTTTATTTCGTAATTTTCAGCCTGTTATATAGGCTTACATGATGTAACAGAGTTCCAAAATAAGTTCCTACTATATAGGAAATAAAGCAATCCTAATACAAAGAAATTACTAATACTTAAGGAGATTAGTTACAGAAACCAATCCCTTTATTTTGTGGATAAAGATAACAACTGAAATAAATAAAAGAATCTGAATCCTAAGAATTCTGCCGCAATTCAAATCTCTCTAATATTTATGGTCTTATGCGTATGTCTGTGATAGTGCTGGCCCACAAAGGCATCCACAACATAGATGAAGCCATTTTTTCCCGTTTTATGACAGCCACAACTTCAAAGAAGGTTTGGGAATTACTTGAAGAAGAATATTAAGGTGCAAACAAAGTTGTCATGGTGAAGTTGCAAACTATGTGTAGAGAGTTTGAGAATTTGCTGATGAAGTCGTCAGAATCCATTCAAGAATTCTTCTCAAGAGTTCTTTTGATTGTGAATCAAATTAAGGCATTTGGAGAAGAACTAACAGACCAAAAGGTTGTTAAGAGGGTGTTGCGAAGTCTTCCTTCCAAATTGACCGTGTTGTTGTAGTAATTGAAGAGTCAAAAAATCTGTTAAAATACTCTATACAAGAGTTAATGGGGTCTCTCTAAGTGCCTGAACAACGAATGATCAGGACAACAAAAACTTCTCTTCAACAAGCCTTTCAATCAAAGCTTGATTTGAATAAAACCTTCAATGATTTAGCAAGTTGTAGAAATTCTAGTCCCAGTCGTGGTAGATCATTTCAAGGAAGAGGTACAGGAAGAGGAAGAAATAATGGCCAGCAAAGAAATTCTTCTGGTGAAGGTAACAATTCTGATTTTGTTGCTTGTTCATATTGTGGTATATCAAACCATGTTGACAAAGATTGTTGGTATAAAAAGAAGCATGGTTAAAATAAAAATTCTACTCAATGTCACTATTGCAAAAATGTGCATATTGAGAAGAATTGTTATAAAAAAGCCACTGATTGTTCAAATTCAAAAGATGAAAAGGATGCTTCTAAGGAAAATTTGTTCATTGCTTGTTTAGCTGCTTACAAAGTTATGACTAATGATGTTTGGTATCTTGATACTGGTTGTAGTAACCATATGACTAGTGATAAAAAAAATCTTTGTGAAGATTGATGAATCCATAAATACTGAAGTAAGATTGGGTGACAACAATTGGGTTTAAATATGTGGTATGGGTACCATTGCTGTTTTTACAAAATCTGGAAAGAAATTGTTGCATGATGTAATGTATGTTCCTGGTTTGGCTCAAAATCTTGTTAGTGTGGGTCAGTTAATGAAGATGGGTTGTTTAGTTGTCTTTGATGATGATAAATGTATGATTTATGAAAAGAAAAGTATGCAATTGCTCTATTCTACTCAAATGGGAGAGGATAAGATGTTTCCACTCGAATTTGCTACTGCTTCTATTAGTGTTTTCAAAGCAACCAGTAATGATGATATTTTGCTTTGGCACCAAAGGTTTGGTCATCTTAACTTTGGTGGACTAACCTTGTTGTCTAAAAAGAATCTAGTAAATGGCCATCCAAAAGTTATTGTAGAAAGAAAGCTTTGTGAAGCCTGCATTTTTGGAAAGCATCATCAAGACAAATTCCCTAAAGAAAGTTCATGGAGAGCTTCCAAACGTTTATTGTTGGTACATGCAGACATTTATGGACCAATGTAAACACTTTCATTGAGTGGTAGTAAGTACTTTTTACTCTTTATTGATGATTTTTCAAGAAAGACTTGGGTTTATTTTTTAAGAGAGAAGTCAGATGCTTTTCAATGTTTTAAAGATTTTAAAGCTATGGCTAGAAAGTGGCTGCCCTATTTTGAAATTGCGGACTGACCGTGGTGGTGAGTTCAATTCTACAGAATTTGAAAATTTTCGTAGCTTTCATGGCATCCAAAGACAATATACAGTCAGTTATACACCACAACAAAATGGTGTTGTGGAGCGGAAAAATAAAACAATTGTTGAAGCAGCTAGGAGCATGTTAAGGGAGAAAAACCTTCCTAAGAACTTTTGGGATGAAATTGTGGGGGTGGTTGTCTATCTTCACAATAGATTTCTAACTCAAGCTATTCAAGGGATGACTCCTTATGAAGCATAGCATAGTTGTAAGTAGGAAATGTATTGGATATGCATTTGTACCAGCTGAATTAAGAAGAAAACTAAATGAAAAGAGTAGGAAATGTATTTTTGTTGGCTATAGCAAAGAAACTAAAGGCTATAGGTTGTTTAATCCAATTTGTAAGAAGCTGATTATTAGTCGTGATGTTGTCTTTAACGAAATTAATTCTTGGGATTGGAAAGATGTGAATGAGCAGCCTAGTTACATACTTGAAATTGATGATTGTGAGCCAATTGTCCATATGGAACCTTCTTGTTCATAGTCTTCTTCATAATCAACTCCTAGAAGGGCGAGAAGTCTTGTTGAAATTTATAAATCTTGTCAATATGCTAGCCTTATTTCAGAACCTAGTAACTTTGAAGATGCAATCAAGAAAAGAGAATGGTGTGTACAATGGAAGAAGAGATCAAAGCAATTGAAAAGAACCAAACATGGACATTAGTATACTTGCTGGAAGGAAAAGAAGCAATCGGTCTCAAATAGATTTCCAAATCCAAGCTCAATCCTGATGGCTCTTTTCAAAAGCATAAAGCACGGTTAGTAGCTAAAGGATATGCTCAAATTCCAAGTACTGACTTCACTGAAACTTATGCTCCTATTGCTAGGTTTGACACTATTCGAACTCTTTTAGCTTTGGCTGCTAATAATGGATGGAAAGTCTTTCAGTTAGAACTAAAATCTACATTTCTCAATGGTGAGTTGTTAGAAGCTGTATTTGTTGAACAACCTAAATTTTTTATTGTGAAAGATCAAGAGCACAAAGTGTATAAACTACACAAGGAACTCTATGGGCTCGAACAAGCTCCAAGGGCTTGGTATAGCAAAATTGACTCTTATTTTACTAAAAATGGTTTTGAAAAGAGTCATAATGAACCTACACTCTATGTGAAAGTCCATGAAAGTGATATTTTGGCTGTTTGTTTATATGTGGATGACATGATTTATATTGGAAGTTCATAAAAAATGATAAACATGTTTAAAGAGTCCATGATGCAAACCTTTGAAATGTCTAACCTTGGTTCATTGCATTATTTTTTGGGAATTGAAGTTGTTCAAGATTCATATAGTATTTTCATTTGTCAAAAGAAATATGCAGTGGATTTGTTAAAAAGAGCTGGAATGGAGATATGCAAAACTGTCAAGACTCCACTAAACACAAATGAGAAATTATGTTCGGATGATGGGAGTTGAGGACATCCATCCTTGAATTAAGGGGTGGATTGTTGGGTTAATTCAAGTATTAAACATATATTTTTTGGCTTGTTCTTTTTCTTCTTTGTTGTTATCCCTATAGTTTAGGAATTGGTTGTCACTATTCTTGATTTTAGGGTTGTAGAAATACAGCCCACTAAGTGTTTGTTATTATGCTTCATTACGATTCGGTGGTAGTGATCAAAAAATCTGCAACAAATCGTACGGGTTTGTCTATTTAAAGTGTCTACTGTTATTTTGTAGAGATGCCAGTAAGTTTTTCTTCAAAATCAATAAAAGTTTCTCTTCCTAAATTTTTTTTGTGCTGTGTTTTTTCTGTTATGGTTTGTTAATATTTTAACAAAATCACACGGCTAAAAATGTTGGTCATCAATCATGCTAGTTCGAACAAATGTTTTCAAACTTATGGATGCAATGCTAGGTCAGTATTTGTATGTTTGAGCATGATCTGAACTTAAACATGCATCATATTCATAACTTGAAGAAAGTTAACGCAGAAGTAACAAAAGGTTCAATAATTGAAGCAGGAAACCATCTATAGTGTGAAATAAATTCTAATCTTAATCTTTGCAGTGATTTAAGTTTTCATGTTACAGATTCATTTTGTGGAGTGGATAAAAGTTGAAATTGAAAGCAATTTCTTCATAATTTATCAGGTGAAGTGGCTGTGATTAATCTGCATGGGAAGATGGATAGTAATAAAGAACGGGAAATAGATCCTTTTCAATAGATGCATTATTCTGGTAGTCAGAAATGTGAAACATGATCGGATTATCTATTTTGGCGTCTTTATTATTTTACTTATTTCTAGATTTTTCTTGCTCTGCAAATTCATGTAGGTAATTATCTACTCTTAAGATACAATATTTGTCACGCTGATATAACCTCGGTGAATACCTTGTTTAATTGTTTGAACACTTTCTCTAAATCCTCTAGTTTGGAAATGAATATTAACAAGAGTCAAATCTTCTTGTCTCCTGATATGAATCATTAGTCCATCCAATTGGAAACTCTTTCTGGTCTTAAAAGAGGTCAATTACCTATGAAATATCTAGGTCTGCCTCTCTTAACTGGTAGATTGACTAGGAAAGACTGTATCCCTTTGTTAGAAAAAATTGATTCCAGAATTAACAAATGGACTCATAAGGCTTTGTCCTATGCTGGTAGGCTTCAGTTGGTAAATTTTGTTCTGTCTACCTTTCAGGTCTATTGGGCTAGCCATTTCATTCTCTCTGCTTCTATCATTAAAGAAATAAAGTCTAAGCTCAGGAACTTCTTGTGGTCTGGGAAGGTTGTAACAAAAACTCATGCCAAGGTAAAGTGGTATGATCTTTGTAGACCTAAAAAGGAGGGTAGTCTAGGGATTAAACATCTTTCTACTTGGAATAATGTTTTGTTAGGTAAAAGGATCTGGATCCTTTTTAATGATAGGGAAGCCTTATGGGTTAAATGGGTTCACACCATTATTCTTAGAAGAAATAATTTCTGAAGTGCCCGACCAACTAGCAATAGCTCTTAGAGCTAGAGGAAACTCATTCAGGTTAGGAATTTTATTAGGAATCATTTCAGATTTAGGATAGGAAATGGTGTTTCAACTTTCTTATGGCAGGACCCGTGGCATAATAGAGGAATACTGAGGGATCTTGCTTCCCTAAGAATTATCAATGGGTCAAAAATCCCAATGCATGCAAAAGTAGCTGATCTTATTTGTGACAATGTCTGGAACTGGCAAGATGCCACAATTGAGGCCATTCGTATGCTAGAACCATTAACTTATCAACCTGACGAGTCTCAACCAGATAGGCTAGAATGGATTCCTAGCCCCACAAAAGCTTACACCAATGCATCAGCATACACCCTGATGAAACCTCCTTCTCCGAGATTACCTTAGTGTAAATTGGTGTGGCATCAAGGTACAAACCCAAGGTATGCTTTTATCTTGTGCCTAACTTTTCTTAATAAGCTACAAACAAGAGATCAGCTACTTTATACCTTTATTCCTAACCATTATTCACTATGCTCTTCGGATAATGAATCCATTAGCCATCTCTTCTTTGAATGCTCCTTTTCAAAATCAGTTTGGCTACACTGCCTTAATCACTTTCAAATGAACATACCAAACCTACCAAATCTTCAATCCATACAAAATTGGTTCAACCAAAGCCAAAGCCACCCAAACATTAACCTAAACACATTTCCTATCCTGATATCTGTTGTTGTTTACAAAATATGGCCCGAGAGAAACCTCAGAACCTTCAAAGACAAAGCCATGGAAGTGGGGAGCATCAACACTAAAGTGATCTTCCAAGTAATGGAGCAGCTGTGCTCAAATACTGAGAGTAGGTAAATTGAGATTCTGGTTACTTTCCTTTACTCTGTATTGCGGGTACTGGTTGAGTCGGTCTCTCATAAGCATTCTCCCTTGTCAAAAATCAATTCAATGCTGATCCCAACAATGAAAGATGGGATGATAATCAAATGACAAGCACAGAAATTGTAAAACCTTGGAAGCTTGATCGGAGGGTGCATAGATTCTCACTTCAGGCAAGAGAGGATGCTAGCCCCCACAAGTATTGAAGAGCATGGTGTCACTACAATTCACTCCTTGTGCAACCAACAGTAGGCAGCTCAAACCCTTATAGGTATATTCAAAGCTGCGAGGACCAGATCAGTGATTCAAAGATAGATGGAAGCGACTTGTACTGACCTATCCCTCCTCCACTGCGGTAAGTCTCTGCAACAAGGTAAACAATGTGTTCCTAATGTGTAACCACCTGGAAAAGTGTTGAAGTAAATCTTGAATAGTCTCCAATGTAATACCTACTGCTGGGAATTTTTGTATTTTGGTAAGGTAATTCTTGATATGGCTATCTAGTGGTCGGACAATGCTTAGGCTGCTGCTTGGTTGTGTAGGCATGGGGAGCTATTTTAGGGCTCCTTATGCTAACATGTTAGATCTCCTTTGTATAGACTAGAGATTGCACTCTTGTGAATCTCTTGATTGTACATACCATTTTTTTATACATATAAATTTACTGAATTATCAAAAAAAAAATCATATTTTGTTTTCAGAGTAGTTTGTACCGTTGTATGGTTAAGTGAGTTAACACAATCTTACCTTCAAAATGCACAGGAAAATGGACATTCATCTATGTATACTTGGATTCTGAGTACTGGTCGGTGGAGTAGTCGAGCACCGGTCAATCCAGATGCTGTTCTTGTGACAGGCTTTTTGTGCATTTGCTTAATTGGTGGATTTATTTACATTAACAGGTCCCATATTTGAGCCTTGTTAAATTCAAGTCTTTCCCCGTTACTGTAGTCTCATGTGTGCTCCGGTCCTTGAGATAATTATATTTCACAATCTGTTTTGGCATGCAGGGTGAAGCCTTTGAAGTCCATAAGACAGCAAACAAATCAATCACTAAAACTTATTCTGGTGGTAGCATACTCCTATTGCATGTGGTGTGCAAGTCAGATATACTGGGTAAATCCTCGTCGGCCTGCAGTTGGTGAAGAAGCTGATTTTGGAGTTCTTTTATTTCTGTGTACGTTTTTCTTTCTACCTCATTGTTTGTGTATTATGTCCATGAACTCAAAGGAAGAGCAACTTCCCAATTAATAGAGCTAATGTAGTAACTTTTTGTCGCAGAAAAAAGCACTTAATTTAACAAATATAGTTACTCGACATGCATTTTTCCTGTTTTTAGTGTAAACTGTATCTGTGAAATGGAAGGATTTATGGCTTTGAATTGTCACTTTACGATGGTATTAACTATTATAAAATTAATTAAAGATTAAATAAATTTAATTAAATTAAAATATGATTGAGGAAGATTATCCTTATTTATAAAAAAATTTAAAATTTAATTGAAAAAGATTAAATAAAAATTAATCGATTTATTTTAATTTATAAAAATTAACTGATTAATTAATGAATTAATTAGTTTTTAATAATAAAAATGTTAAACTAAGACATCGGACCTACAAGTTATATAGATGAGATACATTTCGTTAAAGAGTAAAAAGTTTTTGGTATACCGTAACATCCTTCGTTAGAGGTTTGGCAATGGTAGGATATCTCCAATATACATGAAATTTTGATTAAGTTGCACCAAATAACAAGCTTTAATCCGCTTTAATCCATACCTACCGATGGACAAATTGTTTTCCCAGAAGGGACAACTTTTTGGCCCTGTTTGACAAACAGCTGATTGCATTAGCTGTTAGCTGATTCTATTAGCTGATAGCTGATAGCTGATTATATTAGCTGATTTGACTAGCTGATTGCATTAGCTGTTCGTCATTTGACGTTTGGTAAAATTAGCTGTTTAGTATTAGCTGT
>JAOQMQ010000009.1:11336042-11346653 GCA_027563845.1 Erythroxylum subrotundum | reverse complement strand
ATGCCTTAATTCCACATCAAATTCATGTCCAAAACCAATTCAAAAATCATTCATTAAGTAACTTACAAATCAATATCCTCCACACATCAAAACCAAACCAGAAGTTATCATACAATGATCATTTTTCCAGCATTCATTTATCATCATCTTAACACATATTCTATTCAATTCAAGTATCAAACATTTCATAGTATAACATTAAATCAAGTTTTGCATTCCCTTACCTTCTTAACTTCAAAGAACAACTCCAAAGAAGCAAGCCAACTAGTCTTCTGAGCGACCAAACATAACTCCTATACCAAGGTGCAAATTTCAACACCAACACAACAATAACACAGAAAATAGCAAGACCTACTTCTTGATAAAGTAACTTAGAAAGATGTTAAGTGATGATGCTTCAAATTGTAGCAAAAGTCTAGAAGTTTATGAGAGAGTAGGAGAGTTTCGGTTAAGAGGAGCAAAGTGAAGAGAGAAGGCAGAAATATCAAGAATGAGGGATGATTCACCACCTACCTATCTCTTTGGATGCTAGGTGTTCTTGATTTAATCAAACCAGATGTCACACATGAAGGTAAGCTACTTGTCCCTCAATGAAGCCATCTACATGTCTTCACGTGTGGCTGCCAAATGCCACAATTCAATTAGGTCACTTTTGACTCAACCAATGTTGCCAAATGTCAATGCATCAGCCATGCCAAATGTCACTAACTCATAGGCTTAGTCATTCCAATTTTCATGTATCAACCTGTCTTGCCACTTAATAATTTTCCTAGTCCAAATGTACATTTTAATACTCAATTCTCTAATGGTGTTAATTAATTAAAATTCACTAAGTATGATCCATTAAACCAAAATTCAAGTTATATGCAATTCTCAATCATATCACAATTTTTAACACCTATCATACATGTACTTTCATAAACAAGTAATATTCTAACTAGGGTGTAATTTGGGGCCTTACATTAGTTGTTGGATACTTCATTATTTGACTATTGTTATGGTAAGGATATGACTATTCTCTTTCTTTATGTTGGCGATATCATTTTGATGACTTCCCATGCCGCACTATTATTGATGATCATTGCCTCTTTTAGTAAAGAATTTGCAATGACTAATATGGGTCCCTTGTATTATTTTTTAGGCATCTTTGTATCTAGAACAAAAGATATTTTTTTTTCTGAACATAAGTACTCTTAGGAGATCTTAGAACATACTAATATGGCTAGTTGTAACTTTTCTATGACTTTAATGGACACAAAAACTGAGTTATCTATTGGTGTTAATTCTCTAGTCTCTGATCCCTCCTTATACAGGAGTCTTTGTAGATGCTCTTCAATTTTGACCTTTACTAGACTTGATATTACCTATATTGTATAGGAGGTCTGCCTCTTTATGCATGATCTTAGAGAGCCACACCTTCATACCCTAAAGTGCATCCTATGCTATGTTAAGGGTAAGGGTACTCTTGATCATGATCTTCATCTCTACTCCTCCTCTGCATTGATGATCGTATTATGTATGCGAATGTTGATTGGAAAGGATATCCAATTACTAGGCACTCTATCTCTTAGTACTATGTCTTTCTTGGAAACAAATTGCTATCTTGATCATTTAAATGTCGAGCCATAACATCTCGTTCCAGTGCAAAAGCTGAATATCTTGGTGTCACAAATGTCATCATAGAGACATGTTGGCTGCATAATCTCCTCCTTGAGCTTCATTATCTTTTAACTAAAGCAACATTAGTCTATAGTGATAATGTTAGTGCTATTTAACTCTCCATTAGTATGATCAAACACTAATGAACAAAGCATATTGAGATAGACATTCACTTTGTTCACGAAAAAGAAGTTTTGGGTTAGGTTAAGGTTTTGTATGTTTTCTCATCATATCATTATGTCGACATCTTCACTAAAGGATTACCATCGTCACTCTTTCTTGACTTTTGGTCCAGTCTAAGAGCCTAGTCTACTTCTGTTCTGAATAGGGGATGTGATATGTTAGCTCCTTCCTGTTTAACTCAAAGTTTTAAAATTAATTGAAGTTGCTATATCGCAAGTATATGGCTCGTATAAAATAGTATAGTAAGGTATCGTTCCCTTGAGGATTGGTTAGTCACCTTGTAATAGAAATTGACTTTTGTTTAAGTAAACCAAATAATGAGATTGAAATTGCAAAAGTTCACAATTTAAAGGCTTATAAACACACTTCAAAATATCGCAAAAATAAGAACACAATTTTGGTTTAGAGAATCAAATTATAAAGGTTAAGGTCATTCTCTTCATACCATGTAAACCCTCACTTTAGTCATGTAATCATGCTTAGTTCTAGGCATTCTAATGTATTGTCCCTTTCTCTCTTAACACTCGAACCAATTAAGGCGTAAATAATGATCAAAGTTCAGTATTGATCTCTCAACCTACACACTTTACTTAACCATTAAGTGGATATGAAGTAACCTATTGAAAAACCATTAAAACATCCAAGATCTCTCTCTAAATGTCGTGTTAACTTGAAGTGTGAAGTGTTTTCAAGGCTGTCGACTCTCATGGTACATCCACACTGATTTCCTGACTCCATTTCTCAAAATAAGCAAGGCATATGGAGTCCACACTTCACAAGCATTAAAGCAAACTATACATTAAACCAAATTAAGTTCTTACATAGTTATGGTAAGAACAACACTAAAATCTACTTAAGGGTCATTTGGTTCCACTTTTGTTTTTTTATTTTGATTTTTAGTTTTAGTTTTTTATTTTTTAATTAAAAAATAAAAAATTATTTGGTTGAGATTTCTAATAAAAAACTGAAAACAAAAAATGAAAAAAAAAACAAATAGGTGTTACAAGTAATTTCAAGAGAGGAGGTAAGCATGATATTAAACATACACCACTTTTTAGACTCTATACATTCTAATGGGTTGTTGTTTGAGCTCCATCATCATCAAGAGAAACTCTCATCACCCAAAATCTCATTTCATTGTAACCTCATAACCACCATCATCTCTTGAAGAAGAAACTATTAAAGAAGTCCTCTATGAAACTCCCATTTCCAAACCATAAAAACTTCACAATGATAACCAAATTCCCAATGTCCAACAACCTAAAGCTGAAGTTCTAGATTTAACCAAACAAAGCGTAAAGAAGAGTTATAAGTAACAAAGAAAACTCTAGAAATCTCTCAAGCTTCTATGATATGCAGCAATGGCACTGATACTCTATCGATAGCAACAACAATTATGACAACCACCACCACTGTGACAGAGATAAGAGAAGACGAGGCAATGAGCAAGAAGAGAGTCATCATATCACCCTTAAAAACACCAAGAAAGCGTCTTTACATCAGGGGAAGAGAGAAGATTTCAAGGTCTCCAACGAAATGAGAAAGGACAGTGGTAAGGAGGGAGCTTTCCAGCCAGACAATGACAAGTGCTAAATAACATAATGCGGGGACACAACTAAGGTTAATGGCAACTCGGCCTGTAGGTGGACTGGGAAGGTGTCGTGTAGGAGGAAGCTCGGGAAAGTTGAGTGGTAGAGCTGCCAGCAGATTAGTCAATGCCGAAGCAATCGCTAGTGGGACGAAAATGGAGGATGGAAGCGACAACTTTTTAAATGATCAATAACAACAACAAGTAGTATGGAAGCGATAGTTATTTAGAGTAAAATCGGGACGTGTTGTTATTTTTATGAAAAAGAAACCTATTTTAAAAAGATACAAGAACGTCTTTTTTATGTTTCTATAAAGTTGTTGTGGTTTTTTAATTTTTAGAAACAAGAAATGGCAACAATACTCAACCAAAAACATTTTAATGACTTGTTTCATTTTTCATGAAAACCACAACAAAAAAAGGGGGAAAAGAGAGAAGAGAGAATAGAAGGCTTATGAGTTGAAGAATAAAACTGAAACTTGGTGTGGTTGCTTTGAGATCCTTTGAAATCACTTGATTCTTCTTGAAAATCTACCCAAAAATGAGTCTATCTTTCTCCTTTTGGTGTGTGGCACGACCCTCTTTCTTTTTTAGGGTTTAAAATGGGTTTTTATACCCCTTCGGGTGTTTAAACCGACTTAGGATGCAAGTGGAGCAAGCTGGAATTGCCAACTGGAAAGCTAGAAAATTCCAACGTCTAATTGGCTAACGATCATGACCTGTTGTTTCCAACCTTATTTTCTTCTTTTGTTTCTCCTTTGATACCTACAACAAGTTCACATGCAAGTAAGTTGATAATCAACATAAATAGGCCACAAATCCTACCCAAACATTGACATACAACTATGCAAAATGTACGTACATCAAAATACAAGAAAAACATGCAAAGCTTAAGCTTAAAAGCTTTCATTTATAACCTAACATGCAATTTATCATATATAATCACATACACATGCAAGTTATATGAAAATAACACAAACCCTAGGCTAAACATCCTAGTATGTATACTAAACATACACATTGTCACATAAAATAACTTAGACAACTTAGACAATCCTATAACAAATATCACGTATCACGATTGAGTATAAGTGAATATCTTTTATTTATACAAATTATTATCTTTGATAACGTTGTATTTAGCCATGATTTTAGCCTTAATGATAGTCATTATATAGGCTTATATTGTGCATATACCTTTAATCCTATATATAGGGCAATAATAAAAATTAACATTTCTCCCCAAAATATTTTGTTTACAGATATTTTCAAAGAGTAATGTCCCCTTGAAATCTAGTAGAAATTTAAAATGATTTAAAGTGAATTTTATTTAAAATAAACTAATAATTGTTATATGTTTGTGCAACATTAGTTGTTTATATTGTATTGTTTACTTTAGCTTTCCTTATGCAAGTCAGACATAAATTCACATGAATTTACTTAACATTACAATCTCGTATAATTTTGGATAACAATTAATTTCATATAAGGGACATTGTTGCTCTTACGTACAATGCACACATATTAGTAATTTAACAAGATCTAAATATGTCCATGATCAACCGTTAAACGGTAATCACTATTGTTGATGCTACGTGCAACTTTTTGGTATTTAATTGCAACTTTTACTCTTTTCACTTTGTTTAAGCAAAGAGTGCTACTTTAAACTTAGATTAGTTGGTAGCAGACAAGCAATAGAATAAATGTAATCAGGATAAGATAGAATCTAAAAAGCACAAAAAGTTTGAGGCACGATAAATTTTGCCTCTCAAAACCCTAACAGCGATACAGTCCAAGCTGTTATTCATTCACCAATGCTACTTTATGGTCGCATCAACGTGTACGAAACAACTCAATTAAATAACCACATAATTAATCAAACTAGTGTCAACTTGGTAATTAAAATTCCATTTTATCCATGTATTTAGAAGTAATTTCCTCTTAATTTCAAGGTTAGACTTACTACTACCTTTCATTTGGATAAACTCTCGTGTATACTCCATATTTTTTTAAAATTGTCGTGTTGAGGAAGTGAGCCAACACCACTAAACAAGATGTGAATTTACTCATGGTAAGGTTGTCTTCTTCAAATTTATATTAAGGCTAAATGTAATATAAGGCTTTTAAATTTTATTTAGCTAAAAGTACAATTTGAAACTTAATATTTACAACAAAATATAAAGAAATTCTAACGTTTTGGAACGTTCAAATTAAATCATAACGTTTTCAAAATATTTAAAACATACTTTAATTAGATGAAAATTTTGACAAGATTAACTTCTGGTCAATTAGATGTTACGCTAATGCTGACGTGATATCATTTTTTATTTTAAATAAAAAGTGAGTCTAGTACTACATGGCAAGCAAGATCTAGCCTAAAATGTATAAAAAATATAACTCACTTGCTAATAAAATTAAATAGTGACCACACTGTCACACAACTGTAGGACTTACTATCTAAAATGCATAAACAATAAACTCACTATCATATGATAGTAGAATTTACTTTTTGATTAATTTTAAAAAATAATTATGTATCTATAAGACACTTTTTATTTAAAAATATAAAAACAATATTATATTACTAGACATTTAATTTAAATGATTCAAAACTTTAAAGTTCAAATTGTATAAAGATTTAAAATACGTTTGACGAATTCTATTTCAAATAAAATACCTAAAGTTAGTGTGATACTGATAGTTTTAGTGACTTCAAAACCCTATATTAACTAAAAGATTATTAATATTAATACTGCATGTTCTTTTAGGCATTACAATAACAAAAGCTGCCACCCTTTGCCCATCTTATACGGCAGAATTCATGAATATGCACACTAGTGTAGCAATAAGACTTTTTGGATAGCAGATGAATGTTATTTACATTTGGAAACAATCAACACTTACTCCAGATTAATGAACTTACGCGATTAATATAAACAGTAGGATGGGGTAAATTTTGTTAAAAGGCTTGCTGGGACCCGAAAATTGAGATTGATACTTTCATTATTAGTTCACAAGGTCTTCCTCTATATTGAAATGTTCAGTGTTTTTAACTCAATTAATCAATTCTCTCACACTTTGTAAGAACTACAAATAAAATTGCACCAGGTAATCCTTCAGCCAGAAAAAAAGAAAGGAACAGTACACCAGTATCCATGTTTATCTGAGAAGACTATTCAATCCTTGTCTCGTGAAACCATCAACAGGTGAGACTACCACGTGATCCCTTCTGTTTTTTTCCCTCTGACATATCCATATACACAGAAAGGAAGTTTAGGTCATGCTGGCAGCTTCAACTGCTACTGCTTCACGATCAACACTCTTAACAGTCAAAAGCTCATAAGCCAGCCCCTTAAAACAAAGAGTGAGTGAGACAAACATTAAAAACAAGAGCAAATCTGAATTGGGTATGAACTTATTTTGGAAAACAATGATAGAAGTGCATGTGTTTGTAGCTGATACTGTAATATATAGGCGTGGAGTGGAAAAAGCTTTTGTAGAAAAGAATAGCCTAAAAGCAAATTGAAACAGTAGATGTGCAGATGCAAGCTGTGGTCCATAGTAAAGACAAAAATAAATGCTAAATCAACATTCCCACGCCACCAAGATGCAGGCAAAGGCAGCGAGTCCTTCTAGATGTCAACCTTACGCTTCATACATATATACATACGTACATAAATCTATACATCTATCTTTTTCACTCGGCGCCGTTTGTATGTCGTGCATGAACCTAAAAATGCGTGCTAGCCACTATTTCTTCTACTTGATTGCTAGGGGCCCATTTTTCATGGCCTATTCTCAGATGCAAATGGAATAAGAATATCCCATGATACCGATAGCAACCATATTATGGTCACGTGTCGCACTTTGTCTATGCCATGTCGATTCCTTGAATGCTGCTTTTAGGTATTTTAGCTTTGCTTGTTGGCTTGTTGCTCTGGTGAGCAGAGCATTACTGGTTTGTCTATAACTCTATGCATAGTAATCTGGTGCACATGCCACTTGTCAGAAAGTCGATTCCCGATTCCCTTGCATGCATCTGGTTGCTGACAGTTGCATTCTTAAAAGAATAACCTGGACCTTTTTAATGAAAATGCATGTCACTGAAACACAAACCAATTTGGTAAGATTCTTAAATATGAAAATGATAGATGCAGGAAGGATCATCAGAATAAAAATGTTAGAAAAATCATCATTTCTAAATTAGAGTTCATTATGCAGTTTGGCTTGAATAAGATTTCTCATCTCTACGAAAAGACTAAACCGGTTGGAGTGCACTCCTCTTCTAGACAACCACCAAACACATTCAGTCGATGAATAATATGCAGGAAAATGGCAGCTCATTCAATCGGGGGCCTCAACTCCAAGCTCCCACATCTTTCAATCCCAAACCATCATCAAATCAATCGAAAGAACACTCAAGAAGTTCTTACGAAGCCATCAATCGAAAGAACACTCAAGAAGTTCTTACGAAGCCATCCGCATGGCAAAGTTAAATAGTCTGACTTATATTTATCGAAGGAAGAAGGTGGACTTGATTTATGCCCCCATCAAAACAACCAATCAAGCCGTTTTGATCAAAAAACCTCTCTTTAACTCAAATGGTTAGACGATTATTTCTTGTGAAGACCAATTATATGGGCTATCCGCAAACATATAGAGATATCAATAAGCTGGACTAAACCCAGACCGACCCGACATTGAGCTCACGTAGCCTATGGTCAGACAGGGTAAGATAAGTCAGCCTGTGGCTCAACCGACCATGAGCTGACCGATTTTTTTAAAAAAAATATCGTCGGGCCAAATTTGACATGTCTATTATTTAATCACCTTCTAGTATGACAACTGATCCAGCCAAGGACCATTGATCCACTCTCTACATCGACTAAATACTCACATACTTCACCCCATGGTCCACCACAGTGACTGGCACTTTCCTCTTCGATTACCGAAGCGCACATAATAAAACAAATCTGTTCACAATAGCACCACAAGGAGATTCAATGACTGGCACTTTCCTTACATTCTACAGGAAGGACAAATCTGTTCACAATATCACCACAAGGAGATTCAACGACTGGCACTTTGCTTACATTCTACTGGAAGGACAAATCTGTTCACAATATCACAAGGAGATTCAACAACTATTAAGAATACACAGTTTCAGAATTAACTGGCTTCACATCGTGTGGAGTAACTCCCTTACACCACTCCTGCCATTTAATCCGCTAGTTAGCTATTAAAAACAAAATAAGTACCACAAATTACATGTTCTTCATACAAGTTGACAAATCTTGTCATGACAAAACACAACCATTTCTTTTTCGAATGCTCCAATAATGACATCTAAAAATATATCACCATGAAATGTCAATGGCTCACCTGGGGGAGACTATATCCTCTACCGTCTATCTAATCAAAATGCATATACGACAACTAATCAACCATGTTGTTCTCGGTCTTCCTATCTACCGCTTATGGCGGGGGAAAAAATCTCAAACGTTTTAGCACCATAAGTTCATCTAAAAAATTTCTAAAAGCTACGAGAATGAGATTCAGGAGCGCCTCACTATGCACAAAAATTTGAAAGTGATGTTTTTATCATGTTCCCTGTTTAATTTTTCAGGTAACCAAATGTTTATCATTGAATTAAGGGGTAACTTCATACCTACTTCCCTAAGCTTTTGAAAGTCGAAATAGATTTATCATACTTCATGACATATTTATTATTCCCATGTGCAAGTGCAACTAGATACCGTTAACCAAGAGCATAGATCTTACAGCTAATCATTACTGCTCATGGCTTTTCAAGAGAAGAAAGGAAAACCTGCAGAAACTCAAACTGTGGAAGCCTCGTTAGGTATCAACATCAGATGACAACATAGATTTTGCAAATTAGAACAAGAGGACGAGGCTTGATTTGTTTTGACACGCACCTTCTGTCATCAACACAGCAATCCAATTCTGCAAAAGGCAAATTAAAATAAAAGCAGCATGAAATGGAAATGTTGGTAAACGAATGCCGGACATTATTTATAGGAACTGAGACTTGAGGGATAGGAAAAGGAATATACTTAGCACGAATAGCTCATACGTGTTGGTCCGATTTTGTCTTCTCTTTCAGTCATCAGATTTGAAGGATCAAAGGATCTTTTGGGTCCCCAAGTAGGAAGAAGTGAGGCTGCCACAGCATGACCTAGCTAAAGTCAGACCCTTTTTTTCGTTTGTATATAGTATATACCCCTCTAACCGAAGCTAGATCACGCTGGCAGCTTCACTCTTTCCCTAGTGGACTTCAATAATGTAGGTCAAACACCCAGTCTTCATAACCACCGTGCTCTTACTGACTACTTCGACTTGTTACAGCCACAAAGCAAAGATACTAATTTATGAAAGAATATGATCTAGAAAGGAATTCACGCCATCGTCAACAACTACTACAAGAGGAAGAGATCAGAAAGAAGGATATGGGGAATGACTTTGAACTCCATATTTCTTAACAGGTGACAGAAACGTAATCAAACAAAATAGAAGATGACGAGGAAGATGAAACTGGTTCTCTTCAGGGAAAAACAAAACGATGTAGTGCCGACAAGCACATTGAACGACAATTATGAGGTGGCCTCAAGTGCAAATTTGACCTTGAAATAATAGGGAACAATAAGAACACAACCTCAAACGTACATAAATCACACGGCAAACGGATGGGGAAAAACCACACGTATAAATAAGCTAACAAGAGTTTGAATAAATGGAAGAGATGAAAGAAACCCTAGTACGATAGGAAGGTAAGAGGTGGGATCGCACAGATATAGAAAGAGGAGACACAGAAGAAGAATCAAGCAAGGACATTGCCCTATCTTGTGGAACAGTGAATTAAAGAAGCATCATGCAGCCAGCTAAGAGAGAGAGAGAGAGAGGGGAACAGATAGTAGCTGAGAAAGGCTATAGAAATAGATGCATCAATATCAATTTAGGGAAGGATAGGTATTAGGGTCACAGACCATGGAAATATAGGTCGGCATGGCAGGGACGGGTGGTCTGAGAACTCTGGTGCCCACCCCACAGTAGTAAACGTAGCCCTGTACAGTAGACGATCCATAGGTATCGTACCAGTACACTGCAACCATTTGAAAGTATGACTGTTCCTAAGGCCCTGCAATTATTGGCTTCAAATGGTT
>JAOQMQ010000009.1:11289426-11323805 GCA_027563845.1 Erythroxylum subrotundum | reverse complement strand
GATATATAATGCTCACATGAATAAAACCAAACTCTTTTGTTTTATTAATAATAAATATTTTCATTACAAAACTGTAATTGAAGAAAATAAAGTTGCATGTAAATACACTTACTTTCCAGGGTACTATATTTACATAACTCCAACAGATCTAAGCTCGCCTTAAGTGAGTACGATTAAGAAATTCAGGAAAAAACAATAATTCGTTCCTCAATAGCTACACCCTAATAAACAGCAAACGTGATAACAAAATATTCCATGCCAAGATGACTACTTTTCTTTTTAAGAGAAGTAGTTATAGTATGAAAAATATAAGTTGACTACTTTTCTTTTTACTATTCCCAGGCTTATACTCAATAGAGTAATTGAAGCCCAAAAATTTTGGCAGCCAAGCCTCCTGTTCAGGAGTTTGGAAGGTTTGCTGAGAAAGATGCTTCAAACTCTTCTGATCAGTTTTGATAGTAAAGTAATGCCCCATCAAATAATGTCTGAACTTAGACACCACATTTGTTATTGCATATAACTCTCTCACATAAGTTGATTGAGCCTGTATATGGGGAGATAATTTTTTTTGAAAAATAGGCAATTGGGTGCTCTTCTTAAGACAATACCGCACCTATCCCTCCCCCTGATGTATCTGTTTCTACTACAAAGGGTTTGGAGAAATCTAGCATACCCAGAATAGGTGCATCCACCAAAGTTGATTTTAGTTGCTCATTCCATTGAAAGTTGTTCTTCTACAATAGTGTGGTCAGTAGGCAAGTAATCGAGGCATATTGCTTAATAAAGCAACGGTAATGCCCTGTTAAACCAAGGACCCCACGAAGCTGTGATATATTTGTAGATATAGGCCAATTGAGAACTGTCGTCGCCTTATCTTGATCCACCTCAACTCCTTGAGTTGAGACTACATGCCCCAAATAAAGCATCTTGATTTGCCCAAAAGAACATTTCGATAGTTTGGCATACAATTGATTTTTCACAAGCCTAGCCAGAACTAATTCAAGGTATCGCATATGATTTGCCCAATCATTATTGTAGACCAGAATATCATCAAAAAACACTAATACAAACCAGTGCAAATAAGCCTTGAACACATCATTCATCAAAGATTGAAATGTGATTGGGGCATTGGTAAGCCCAAAAGGCATAACCAACCATTCATAATGCCCTTATGGTCTAAAAGTAGTCTTAGCAATGTCTTCCTCTTTCAACAAAATTTGGTGGGATCCAAACCTTAGATCCAATTTAGAAAAATAACATGCACCTTTAAGTTCATCTAATAACTCATCTATTGATGGAATTGGAAAGGAATCTTTTATTATGATAGCATTCAAAGCCCTATAGTCAGTGCAAAATCTCCAAGACCCATCCTTCTTTTTGACTAACAACACTAGAGTTGAGTAAGGGTTGTTACTAGCACAAATAATTCCTTCTTGTAGCATCTCATTCATCATGTTCTCTATTTGGTTTTTTTGACAAAAAGGGTACCGATATGGTTTAACCTTCTCTAGTGGCACTCATGGTTGAAGGTTAATGGAATGGTCATGAGATTGAGGTAGAGGCAAACCTTTTGGAACCTGAAACACAGTTTCATATTTTCATAGCAACTACTGTAATTCTGTTGGTATATCATATGATAAGGCCAAGGAATTCTCTTTAGTGTCTTCTACTTCAATACATTCCATAATATATAGTTCTTCAATTGCATCAGTGTCATAAAATCGCACTAATTGGTGGAAGTGAGCCACCGTAGGTAACCTGTTTCGATCCCCTTTTAATGTGACCCGTTGCCCCTCTTGAAAAATCTTCAAAGTAGAAGTGTTGTAGTCAGAGATATGCTCCCCCAATGTCGCCAACCAATCAACCCCCAATACTATATCATACCTAGCGGCATCCAGAACTAGAGCAAAAATAGAAATGCGTGTACCATATAAGATTAATGGAATGTCTCTAACCATAGTATTCCCTTTGAGAAATCGACCCCCTCTAACCAAAACCTTGAAACCATGAATTTGTTCCTCAACCAAGTTCAAATGTTTGACAATCTGGGGTTTAATAAAATTATCATCACTTCCCCCATCCAAAAATACAGATACATCAGTTTATATCCCCGTGAAAAAGGATGGTGCACTTACCAGGCATCCCTTGAGAAGCTTGAAGAGAAAGATGAAGTAATTCTAACGCCTCTTTTGATTCAACAGGTGTATCCGCTTCTAGAGTTTGTTCCCCATCTTCGTTATTCTCTTCGTCTAGCTCACATTGCATCAGTAAGTACTGGCAATTTCAACACCTATGATTGGGTGTAAATTTCTCATTGCAGGTATAGCATAATCCTTTATCTCTCTTCAACTACATCTCAGCTGGTGTTAGATGCCTAACTGGTGCCAACAGCTTAGTGTTCAGCTTGGGTAACAAAGGAGGCAAAAACGCCTTTGCCAATGATGGAGTTGATATAATCATACCTCCCCTTGGTTTCACTAGTGCTGAAGTCTGGGCTGAGACCATCGTAGCTCCAATGAATCGCGTATTTGGTCCTATTTGAACATTGCGATTCCTCAAGAAGCCTAATTTGGGGTATTCTTCTTGTCTAATAGCCTTGCCAGTGTCGCCGCCTTCGACAATGTTGCAGGCTCCCTCAAAATCACCTCTCGTCAGATTTCATCTATCAAACCACGTACTAAACAATTAAGAAGAGCTGCATCAGATAGCCCCTCTACCCGGTTCACAAGCACCATGAAACGGGTATGATATTCCTTCACTGACCCGCTTTGTGAGAGTCTGAGGAGTTGGGCTCTAGGGTTCTCATACTCAGTCGACCCAAAATGCATCTTTATTGCCTTTGAAAGTGCAACCCATGTAGGAACCTGGTTCGTCCTCTTCATCAGCCGAAACCAAGCTATAACATCGCCCTCCATATTCACCGATGCGAGCACCACTCTTTAAGCCTCAGGAGTATCATAATAATCAAAGTATTGTTCAGCTCTAAAAATCTAGTTTAAAGGATTTGTGCCACTGAATTTTGGAAAATCAATCTTGGCGAGTTTCGAATGGTCGTAGGTGTTCGAGCCAAAGTTCGAGGACCCACTGGCAGACTCATGTCTCCCAGCAGTCATATCATTGGCTAGGTTCGTCACAGCTCGAGCAATTTCTTCAATGCTACTTCCAATTTTATCCATCCTTGCTACTACCTTTATCTCGCTGCTCACTCGAATCTTGCAGCTTCTGAATCTCAATCCGAAATTCCTTTCTCCACTCACTTCCCACCATTGTAGGGTCCTCTCAATGAAAGCACCAAATTGTCATGAATATCTAAATAATATATTCCAGAGATAATGTTAGATATTGGATTCTACTGGGGAATATTATTCAGCCAAAATATGTAGTTACCCACTACAGAGTAGCGGTTACAAGACAATATAGAAAGAGACTTAGAATGAAATCAGAAAGAGAAAGAATCAGAGGGGAAAGAAGATATACAGGGGGACAACTTGTCTTACTATCGTCTACCCTAATTCCCTTCATACCCCCAACCCATATACCTTCATTCTCTCTAACCTTCAGTGATTTCTTTCGGGCTTTAGTGCTATGCTTAACACTACCTCAGGATGTATCTAAAGAAATGTAAAATGACTTGGAATTGTACACTCAGCTTTCCATTGATATTTATATATACAAGATACAATCACAAATGTGATCAAATTAAATCCCCATATTTATGGGATTGTCACAACATGATAAAATTAAATCCCTTTAACTTTGGTATAAAGATTGACTAAACTGATCTAAACTGATTTGTCCACTTCTGTAACAACCCCCCCTCCCCCCCCTTAAACAGATGGGAGGAACTACCATCAGTTTGGATTTCAAGTAAAGAAATCGTTGTTTGGACAATGGTTTTGTGAGGATATCAGCTACTTGATCAGCGGTGGGAATGTATGATACACGTAAATTTTTCTTGCGAACTTGATCTCTTACGAAGTGAAAATGAAGTTTAAGGTGCTTAGAGTGAGAGTGGAACACTGGATTAGCTACAAGATATGTGGTTGATCACACCAAATGCGTGGAACAGTAGGAAGCTATTGTTGAAGTTCTTGCAGAAGACATTGTAACCAGTATACTTCAGAAGCTGCGGACGCTAGAGCTCGATATTCTGAATCTATGCTTCATCGAGCAACTGTGTTTTGCTTCTTTGAGGACCAAGAGAAGAGATTGATGCCATAGTAAACTGCATAAGTAGAGGTACTTTTGCGGTTAGTTTTGTCACCACCCCAATCTGCATCAGAGAAAGCAAAAAGTGGTGGAGTGCTCGAAGGTTGAATGAGGAGACCATGATCTATTGTTCCTCGTAAGTACCGAAGTTTTCGTTTCACTACTTGCCAATGGTTTATTGAGGGTGAGTGCATAAACTGGGCTGTCTTGTTAATTGCCATGGTGATATCAGGTCGTGTAAGAGCTAAATACTGTAGTGTGCCCACTACTTGTCGAAATAATGTAGGATCTTCGAAGTTGTCAGATGTGTTCAAAGATAAGGTACCTTATGGAAAGGATAGCGTGGACACAGGGCTTGCTTCATACATATTTATATACTGTAGAAGATCCCATATGTATTTAGATTGAGAGAGATGTAATCCATTTGGTATCCATGTAACTTCAACACCAAGAAAAAATGTGAAAGGGCCAAAATCTTTAATAGCAACAGCTAACACAAGATAATGAGTGATTTCTTGAAGAAGATGAGGTGTGGAGCCTGTCAAAATCAAATCATCAACATACACAAGACAATAAGCAGTATTTCTTTTAGAGGCATAGATGAACAGAGAATTATATGCCTTTGACTTTTTGAAGCCAAGCTTTTGTAATATATATGTGAGACAAAAATACCAAGTTCGTGGAGCTTGTTTCAAACCATATAATGACTGCTGTAGGGAACACACATATTGTGGTTTAGTTCTATCAATAAAGCCTGGAGGTTGTTCCATATATACCGGTTCTTTAAGTGACCTATGCAAGAAGGCATTTGATACGTCAAGTTGACGTATAAGCCATTTTTGATTGACAACAATTGAGAGGATGAGTCGAACCGTTGCGGATTTGATAACAAGACTGAAAGTTTCCGCATAATCCACACCTGGTCTTTGGTGGAACCCTTTAGCGACAAGTCGGGCCTTGTGGTGATCAATAGATCCATTGGGTTTTGTCTTTATGCGATATACCCATTTGTACCCAATCACATTTGTAGCTTTTAATCTTGGTATTCAATCCCATATCCCATTAGCCATTAAGGCATCAATTTCTTCTGATTCCTCCAAACTGATTGTTTTGTTGCTTCTTGATATGTGGTGGGGTTGGTGAGCACAGTTGATGTTATGTCGTACCTTTTGGGTTTTAAATTTCCAGTTTTGGCTTTGGTTACCATGTGGTGAGTGTTTTGAGCATTCGGGTTTAGCTTTTGCTGTGCTTCGTGGCTAATTTGGAGTGTAGGAGGTAGTTGAGGTGCAACAGGAGGAGTTTGAGTGGCAATTGTATTATCAATCGGGAGATCGAGGTTGAGTAGGTTGTGGTAGATATGGTCGTACGAGTGAGAGAATGGCAATTGGTGATGGTGGTGGACTAAGAACTGAAGTTTTCCCATCACTTTCCTTGAACGGAAAAACTTGTTCATCAGACAAGATGTGTCATGAATAGAATATTTGGTTAGTGGATAACAACAAACATTTATAACCTTTGTGAAGAAGACTATAACCAACAAATACACATTTAGAAGAACGAGGTGTAAGTTTGTTTTCAGTATAAGGTCGAAGCCATGGATAACAACAACAACCAGAAACACGAAGGGAGTTGTATGCCAGGTAACGTTGAAAAAGTAATTGGTAAGGGGATTTATGGTTTAACTTTGGGATAGGTAAGCGATTTATTGTGTAAACAGTAGTTGCAAAAGCATAATCCCAATATTTTGGTGGTACTGCCGAATGATATAAGTAAGCTTGACCAGTTTTGGTGATGTATCGGTGTTTTCGTTGAACACAACCATTTTGTTCGGGTGTGTATAGACATGAGCTTCTTTGAATAATAGCATTGTCAGCTAGATAACATTTTAGAGCTTGAAATTCCCCTCCCCAATCTGATTGAAACTGTTTGATTGATTTACCAAAATATTTTTCAATAGTAGCCCGAAATTTAACAAAGCAATTGAACACATCAGATTTTTTAAGAAGAAAGTATATCCAAGTGTACTTAGTATAGTGCTTAAAGAAAAGCACATAATAAAAGCAGCCATCAGTTGAAGGAATTGGAGTAGGGCCCCATAAATCATAACAAATTAATTCTAATGGTTCAGTAGCAGAATAACTCGAATTTTGAAAAGGCAATTTATGTGATTCGCTAACACATCATGTCTCACACAACGATGCATTTCTCTTATTAGAAACTAGCAATTTATTCAATGATAAAACTTTGTTGATTGTTTTTGAACAAGTATGGCCAAATCTAGCATGCCAAGTTGAAAAGGAAACTAAATTGCAAGCTAGAGGGAAGAACATGATAATAGAGTCCATCCTTAGTATATCCTTGGTGGAGTGGTTATCTCGTGATGAGATCCTTTATCACAAAAAAATCAAGGAAGAATTCAAGTAAGACATTATTAGAAATGGTAAACTGTCGAGCAGATAGCAAGTTTGTGTTAGATTCTGGAACATGAATAATATTATTTAAAGCAAACTTGCGAGAATTTAGAGAGATATTATTATAGCCAATATAGGTAATAGGTAAGCTTTTACCATTTCTGAGAGCCACTTCATCAGTGGTCGACTATTCGGAATGAATTCCTAGATTTTCCAGTGGAAGTCAAGTGATGGGTTGTTCCAATATCTGCAATCCATGGTTTGGTGTGTGCTGATGGGGAGAAGGAGTAGTTGGCTGCTGGTTTGGGTTTATAGTCAATGTTATTGGTGTATTTGGGACTTGGACATCGTTTGGAGGTGTGTTCTTGGCCACGACAATTGTAACAAGTTAGTATGGCATTCTCAGTTTGATTATGAAATCTACGTCCATGACCTGAATGTAAATGGTAACTATCACCACCACGGCCTCGACCTCGAGGGCCACCACCATTGTTTTGGCTGGCATTATAATGAGCAGCAACATTAGGATTGAGAGTTTCATTAGAAGTTTTAAGTTGGATTCTTAAGAGAGAAGTAGACCAAAGAGATCATCAAAAGAGATAGAGGCTAACTTTGCTTCAATATTACGTGTAAATGGTCTGTAATTTGGACCCAATCCACGTAAGATGTGATCAATAAGATCATCTTCGGATATAGCGGCATCAAGCGCAACAAGCTGGTCAAACAGTCGCTTTGCACGATCCATGTAGACATTAATGGTGTCATTACCTCGGACTAAATCATGGAGAACATTTTTTATTGTCCAAATTTGAGCTCTAGAACTAGATGTGTATATGGTTTGAAGACGGGACCAAGCAGCATGGGCAGTTGTTGCACCAACAACCTTGGGAGATGACAGATTTAGAGAGCTTAAGATCCAACCCAATACAAGTTGATCTTTTATGTACCATTAAGTAAATGTTGGGTTTGGTTTTTTGTCAAGTTCTTTGGGAAGAGAGACTGTGGAACCATCTATGTAATGATTTAATTGATGTTCACAGAGAAGTGGCATAGTTTGGGTTTTCCGGAGGAGATAATTAGAGGAGGTGAGCTTGATTGTTAATTATGGATTGACGGGAGAGATGCGGGCATGGAAGAGAATGAAGATTGACTAGCCATGGTTGAGGAGCGAGGAAAAAAAAAAGGGTATTTAAACCTTTAATGACTTTGATACCATAAAGAAATGTAAAATGATTTGGAATTGCACACACAGTGCTGCCGACTTTCCATTAATATTTATATATACAAGATACAATCACAAATGTGATCAAATTAAATCCCCATATTTATGGGATTGTTACAACAACATGATAAGATTAAATCCCTTTTAACTTTGGGATAGAGATTGACTAAACTGATTTGTCCACTTCCGTAATAGTATCTCCACGTGCGAATCTTCTGACACTTGTCCTTTCCTAACAACCTCATCATTTGAGTGTAGTTCCGCACCACTACCTGCTCAGCATCCATAATGACCTCATCAGGCGCTTGCCCTCCTTGCTCTTCCTCGTGACCACTAGTCATGACAGAGAGTTACAGCAAACTCCTATCAGCTAGAAGCCCCATAAATTACTAGCATTGCCTATTAATTAGCTGCAAAAGTTGATAGCTTCAAGAGTAGGCTGGTAAATGGAACAGAGAAAGGAATGCTTTCCCATAGGAACAGAATTCCAATGAGCTTAGGCAATGAGAATATACCCAAAGAGCCCCGTGGAAGCCAAATTTTCGGGCAAAAAGACTTCCTAGTCACCAGAAATCTCCACAGGAACAGACCCCACCATCAAAATGATGAAATCTGTTGGCATCCCTCATAACTAGTTTTCTACCAAAGAACTTAGAAACTAGCTTGCAGAAATTATGGCAGTCGCCACAAACTCGGAGGTTCTTCGAAATTCTAATTGTGGTTCCATCAGCAGTAGCCAATAGACCATATGTAATTGCTAATCTTTCACTATGCCCATAAAGCATCTGAACTTTTTCTTCTTCTGCTACATTATGCAAAACAAACTTGGTATCTGCTACATAGCCTCCTTCTCTCTTCAACTTCTCAATAATTTGACCTAGTTTTTGGTAGATCTTAGATGATTCTGGGTGAGACTTGTCTCTGGCAAGAAATGTGTGAACCTTGTTTCCAACTTCAATCCAACTACACCCGGGGTTTTTCTTCAACCCATTTCCCTTCATTCTTAATCTTACATCTTCTACATCTTCCCACTTACCACGGGCAGCAAAAACATTGGATACAAGAACATAATTTCCAGCATTATCCAGGTTCAAATCCAGCAGCTTCTGTGCTGCGATTTCTCCTAGTTCTTTATTTGAGTGAACACGGCAAGCTCCAAGTAGAGCACACCAAATTTCAGCTGTAGGTGCAATCCTCATGCTTTTCACAAAGTGATATGCATCCTCCAAGTGATTTGCACGGCCAAGAAGATCAACTAAACAGACATAATGTTCAGGCCATGGCTCCAACTGATATTTTGACTTCATAATTTGTATAAATCTTTTACCATCATGGGTTAGTCCTGAATGACTGCATGCATAAAGAAGTACTAGAAAAGTAATATGGTCAGGACTCACACTTTGCTCCTCCATTTTGTAAAATAATTCAATAGCTTCTTTGCCATGCCCATGCAATCCATACGCATTGATCATGGTTGTCCACAAAAGAAGGCTTTTAGATCTGGTACCAGTGAAAATCTTATATGCTTCCTCTAAGTTTCCACAACGAGCATACATATCCACAAGAGCATTTGATAGGGAATCATCAAATATCAAACCTTTCCGAACTATATAACCATGAATCTCTTTACCTTTTCTCATGGTAGACAAACTTGAAGTAGAAGAGAGTAAGCTCAGCAGAGTTATTGAATCAGGCTCAATGCCATTATCTATCATTGTATAAAGGACTTCGAGCGCTTCAATTGCCAACCCATTATGGACATAAGATGATATCATACTCGTCCAAGAGACAACATCCTTCCATTCAATAGACTCAAAAATTCGAGCTGCATAATTGATATTTCCACACTCTCCATATGCATCTACAATCGAGTTTTGTAGCACGAGATCAGATAGACCATGCCTTATGCTGAAACCGTGAATCTCTTTTACTTTTAGGAGGCACTTCAATCCACTGCAAGCTAACAAGATGCTTCCAATCATGTTTGTATCTAACTCCATCCCGTTAATCAACACTTGCCTTGATAATTCTAAGGCCTCTATATAACAATCATTTCTAGCATAACCAGCTATAATAGTGGTCCAAGAAATGAAATCTTTACAAGGAATCTTAGCAAAAGCATGGCCTGCATAAGTCATACAACAACATTTCACATACATATCTACGATTGTGTTCCCAACCTGCGAATTTGAATCAAGCCCAATCTTTATCGTATAAGCATGGATTTCCTTTCCATTCAATAAATAACCCAACCTACCTGATGCTGCAATGATGCTTATTAGAGAAACCTGGTCCGGTTTTAGACCAGCTTCTTGCATTTTATAGAAGAATTGTAAAGCTTCAAAAAATAAACCATGTTGAACGAATCCCGTGAGCAAGGAATTCCAAGTGACATCATCCTTCTTGTGCAATTTATAGAAAATTACCGCGGCCTCCCTCATTTTTCCAATTTTCACGTACATGGATATTAAAGCATTGTGTACGTAAACATCGTTAACTTGATTTGATTTCAAAATAGAAGCATGAATCTCCATACCCAGTTCCCTAAAAGAAGGATCCTTGCAAGCTTGAAGAGCAGCAACATAAGTATAGGTGTTTGGCAGAACACCTATATTTCGCATTTCCCTAAACAGTCTCAACGCCTCGCTACTTGGCCCTTTAATTGCAAACGCAGAAATTACAGAATTCCATGACACAACGTCACTTCTTTCATTCATTCCTTCAAAAATCTTCCTTGCTCGGTCAATATCATTGCACTTGGCATACATGGCAACAAGAGAATTAGAAACAAACACTGAAGAATCATACCCACATTTAATCGCAAGACCATGAATCTCAGATCCACAGCGAATGTCTTCAACAGCACCACAAGCCTTGAGGACACAAGGAAAGGTACAAGAATCAAAAGGAACACCGAAAACCCGCATCCGCCTGTACAATTCAAGAGCTCTTAAAGGCTCTTCGTTAGAAGCGTAAGCACCAATCATGGAGTTCCAAGTGAAAACATTTCTTTCGAACATTTCTTCAAACACCTTCTCCGCGTCCGAGATTGACCCGCATTTCCCATACATGAACACAAGCTTAGTACTTAGAAACACTGAACTAGAAACAACGTTATGCTTTATCATATGGGCATGGATTTGTCGGCCTCGGGACGCAGCTTTACTGATCGCACAAAGCTCAAGCAACGGTGCGTAAACATCGTCCGAGTCAAGCAGATACAAGTTACTTGTGTCTGAGAACAAAGCAGTAAATGAGCGAAAAGCCTCTTGGAGATTTCCTTTAGGAGAAGGAAACATGAATTTGAGGACCGTAGAGGGTTTAGGGTTAGTGGTTGCACGGGTTTGGATGGGTTGACTGAGAGTGGGAGTAATGGAGGAACAAGGAAGTAGTGACATGAGAGGTGTTGACTGGATAAGCTCACAAGCAGTCTCGTTCTAGACAAGTAAAATTAACTCAAAAGAACCATTTCTGAATCTATTAAAAGAGAATGTCAGCTTTGACTAGAGCATTCATGATCCTTGATTGACAACATAATTAAAATACTGTTAACAAATTAACTGTACCTAATCCAATCGTAGACAGAATGATGAATTCTCTAGCCACATTCTCTTCTATACAGCTTTCATTAGGAACTGTTAGTAAGCTCAATCTATGTACATGCGCATAAAACCAATTGATGATCTCAATTCTCATGTAAAACTAAATAACTGTGTCAACACCAAGCACCTTAAAAAAACAAAAGTATGGCCTTTGACGTTTGCCTTTACAAACCGCCTCCGACCAGCCAAGATTCCCAACTTAACTTTGGCTGTTTCGTTGTTTCAATAGAAACCAGGTCCAGATACAAGATGTTTTATCTTCCATCTCTTCTTGCTTTCTCCTGGTTCAACAGCTCGCCAGCAGTGTTTGTCTGCCTTTCCCACTTGAACGTATCATGAAGTTTTGATCCCTTTCCGTTGCCAGGGACAAACTGACATATCCCACCAAGGGCGAGTTTTCACATAATAAGACTAACATAAACATTATTTCCCATGTTCACCCATGATTAAACGAAGCCTTCAAACTCTCATCTGCTAGTGTCCAGGAGAGCAGATGGCCACCAGAATCCCCAGTTAGGAACTGCTTCAGGTCACTGCTGAGATGAAGTGCAGTAACTGGATGCTTATGACACTTCAATATCTTCTGGAGTACTAACCTGTACTCTGGTACCTTGTTACCTAAATTCAGTACACCTGACAAATTGCTGGTTGATTTATTCAAAGCACTCTCTTGAGTAGACACATGAACCATTTGCCACACCTTTACAGCCCCACTCTGGTGACCTGTTACATACCAGTTTGTGTCCAGCCAGTCTGAAAAAGTGCAGGTTGTCACTGAGAGAATGGAATCAGATGGCAGCTGCGATGTATTAATAAATGCAAGACAATCCCCATTAATGCTCCAAATAGCAAGCAGAATTCCAGCTGCTGTCACAATCTCCCCAGTCAAATCATTCACGTAAATTGCAGAAACTGGCACTGGGAACTCCGGTAGTTGCCTGATGAAAGACAAGGAGCTGAGGTCCCACAAAATGACAGTGCAGTCATCAGACCCACTCACAACCAGCATGTACGGTTGGCTAACATGAAGACATGTGATTTTGGCAGTGTGGCCACAAAGTGCCTTTTCCAACTGCAAGCGTCGTGAGACACGGGAATTATCATTGCTAATTCTCCAAACACAAAGTAAGCCATCATCACCCCCTGTAACTAAAATTTGACCATCATGGCTAACACCAGTGCACTGAATCTGGTTTCCATCATGAAGATTCTCATGTGTAGAGAGAAGTCTGTCTTGATCATAGGTCACGAATCTCAAACTACGATCCGAGAAACCCCAGGCAACATACTTGGTACATGTTTGAGGCTTAAGTAAACAGTTTGTCCCTACCACAAAAATTTTCTCATTGACAGTAACAATTTGCATAATCGCAGATGAGCTCTTGCGTACTTCATGCGGAACAAGATAGGAGGAGTACTTGAGTAGATGAGGGGGGAGCTTTCTGTTGGATCGCCTTTTGACATGAGGTTTGAGGAATAGCTGCTTGGGTGTTTGCCCAAAGTGATTGATTTGAGCTAAAATAGAGGCTTTCAGCGCAGGATCTGTAACTGAGTCTATATCCACACTCCCCTCATATGTGTAGTGATAGAAAACATTCACAGCTTCTTCAGCTGCCTGTCCAAGGAGCATGAAATTAAACTAGAATAATGATAGACACATTTAAACATATAGGACTAGTAAAACTAAAATTCCTCTACTATTGAAAGCATACATCTTGCAAAAATCTCACAGTTTTATTGTTTTCTTCCAGATAAAGGAGCAAAAAGAGAGGAGATATACACATGAATAAGGGAAGATGGGGGGAGAGAGAGAATCCAGCATACCTTCCCTCTTTGTTTATATCCAAAAATGAGGTCTATCCAGTGATGAAGATTTTCTGAAACGTAATCAGACTCCAGTGCTTCCCTATGCTTCCTGATGAATTCTCTAGCACTGCCTCTAGCCCATGGAGGTAATATGACATCGCCAACCTGGAAAAAGGCTTGTCCTTAGATTGTTACCAAAACAAAATAAGAAATAACAGGTAATGCAGAGGGTAATGAGTATTGGTTGATATTGAAGAAAGGAAACTAAGTGGAAAGAAGAAGATTCAACAACTTCTGATCAAACCAACCTTCTCTCCTGATTGTTTCTCCCCCAAGTCGAGATTGAACCTATTATCCAAGAATTCTGGCATGTAAAAGAATTCTGGAATCAATTCCTTGACATCGGATGTGTTGCCCCTCCCTGCTGCACTTAACCAAGTATCTCTAACACTATTGAAAAGACGGTCAGCATGATCAAATTGGCCACCCTGCAGTTTCTGATTCTCTACACTAAATGGTGGCAGGCGAAGAAGATAGAACAGGACAATCCCCGCACTAGAATAATGAGAACCATAATGAAACTTCGGCACCTCAGGATCATCCCAACTGTCGTATCTGTGTAAAGATCAAAAATGAAAAGCAAATAAGGAATGAGGAATTTTTAACAACAAATCCATGTGATTTGTATCTCATTATACCTTTTCTTAAATTCATCTTCCCCTTCTGGTGTTTGGCAGCCCATTGGTTTGTCAAGCTTACGAAAAGTTTTAGGATTGGTCAGGTCAAGATTTTCACTCTCATAATCTGCAAGAACCCAAGGAAACACTGGATATTGGGTGAGATCACTGTAGCCACGGCCAGCTAAGGTGTTGAGGTGCATTAGATATTGAAAATTGCTAATTTCTCCATTTTGCCACCTTTTTGAAAAGGATTTAGCCATTAACTTGAATAAACGACTGCCTTCATTAATTTCTTGTTTTGCTGAACCAGAAATTATGGGGTCCAACCTTAAGCAAGGACGAAATCATGAAATCAGGACAATAGGTTCAAATATTCAAGATGAGGAAGAAGCAAACCCAACATCAAAATAAGCAGTGTAGCATGAGTAAGGCAAGTACGTATAAAGTAGAACCACACAAGAACAGAGAAACAAGTTCTGGAAGAAAATAAGGGCATCTTAGCAGGTCCACTACGCAAGGAAATTCTATTTACAAGGTTATTTCAGCAGTCACAGAACAGTGTATACATAAAGTGACCTGTTAGACTACCCAAATAGCATAGTAACCCACATGCATAACATCAGCAAGACCTTCTGATCTTCCATTTGAAAAGCAACTTCCCATAAATATTTCATATACTGTATACCATTGCATATATGCCCATGATGAAACTTCACATTAAGGCATTAATGTGACCCACAATTTTCACACGTGTTTAAGGTTCCTTCATAATTTTAACTCCTTTCACTTCAAATCATGTTCTAGATCAGCCATGCGATGGATTTATCTATAAACATAAACCCTAACAGTCTTTATATGCAAAGACCAAAGCTTACATATTGTAACTTTGCTTGATGTTACCAGTAGGCTTTGATGCTACTGGAACCTATCACATATTTTCCCAGGATGATTGGAAATAATCATCAACGTTACCGGTATTTTCAGTTTTCATATCATCAGCAGTAATAAATCACAGATTCACCAGAGAAGAAGCTATAGCACCAAATCCATGTTACATTATAGGGCAAAACAAACCACATGGAGAAAGCTTAAACCTATCATTTTCATATAAAGGTAAATGACAAAGAATAGAAGCAGTGGGAAGTAGAAGCACTACATGCTACTCCTTGGAAGATTCATTGAAGCCAGATTTTTGAACACTTCTTCTCTTTCCTTTTTGTGAAATACCAGGAGATCATTGCACCCATCCATGCTAAATATCTCAATAGCAACAGGACGAAGCTGGTAGTCACGTTTCAAAATCTCATGAACATTGTTGAGCTTCCACATATGCCAAGGATGTGGTAAATTATCACTTGTACACACTTTTTCCTTGCCCCATGCCCCACCACTATAAGCCCATGCCCTTCCTCCAACATATGTCTTTATAGTTGTGCTCCAAGATGAAGTTGATTTCGACTGGAAATCAATACTGCCAGTAACATCCTTCTTTACACCCAAAGCCTGATCAATAACAGAGAGTTCATCTTCACATTCCTTTTCACATATGCACCCCGTATCATCTATGTAAAAATTCTCGATTACATATAAAGAGATTTCCCCTATCAGAAATACACCATCATGTTTGTCCAGACCTAAAACTCGCTCGCAGTTATATTTAAAGCGGATCTTTTCAAGCGGTTCCAGATATGGTCTTATGAGATATTCACCGTCATCATTAAGTTCCTTGTCTGACTTATGCTCCACAGCTTTGGCTTCATTGATCTTATTAGAAGATAATTGCCTAGAAGATTCTATTTCAGACTTTTCTCTTATGCTCTCTGACATTGGAGCAGAGACAGTACTGGACTTGACACCCAACTCAAGTGCTGAGTGAAGACTAGCATCATTCACACTGCTAGCTTTATCATCATTCCACTTGCTCCTAGCAGAATCCATATGTCTGTCATTATCTGCTTCTTTGAAAATCTCCCCATAAGTCTCACTCTCAACTCCATTTTGATTGGAACTGTCATTGAAGAGATCTAAAAAATACTCAGAGTCAGTATGAGAAGCATCAGGCACATCTTCATGTTTTCCCTTTGACAGCTCAAGTTCTCCCAGTTCAAATTGCCCATCCAGAACATTTCGAACGGTATTAATCTTCAACATAAAGCGCACAAGCTTTTTGCGCATTCTATATGGACCTTCAATGGGACAAAGCTGCCATTCAGGATCTTCAGTTACAGGGGACTTAAGCATTGGGAATATTCCCCGCTCATGAACAAGTTGCTGAAGGAGGGTTTGCCACTCACTTTCAGCATGTAGAACCCAACCGTACTTATCTTGGCGAACAACTCTCAACTCAGTGGACATCACATCACGAACCATTTCCAAAGCATATCTCCGTTCATTCAATTGCTCCCAATGCTTTAAGTCCAACTTTGAAATGTCTCGTAATCTTCTACTCATTTCTCTCTTACGACGTCCCTCAAGGCCGTTTATTGTTACACCAGGAAATTTTTCCGATCCAGTAATATACTGGACCCACATAATAGCTGCACACTGCTCCAATACTTTGTTGACTATCTGCTCAGAACCCTGAAGCCACTCAAAGAAAGCAGAAAGACTTCCAGTTAATAACCTGTCAAAACCACCATGTAATACATCCAGATTCTGTCCTTGATGAGCTTTAGACAGAAGCAGGTCTTCTAGTGCAGACCTGCGGTGCACCAGAAGATACTTGACAATGTCAACAGCCATGTTCTGAACATTTCGCCTATGGTCACGCAGAAGAGACAATAGATTTACACAAAGGCAGCAATTTAGATCAGCATCCAAATTGATGGGACTGAAAATAATTCTCCTATGGGCAACTAGTAACTGCAAAACTGTTCCAATATCAATTCCTGATTCTTCTGGCAAATTGCTTGAGGATAACATCTTCTTTGATTCATTATGTAAACCCAAGTTTGAAAGGAGCTCATCTTCTCCAATGTTGCCTAAGAATGATGGAAGAAAACAATACAATATCATGCGGTTAGTGTTCTTAAGGAGTGAATGTATGTAAGCATCAGTTTGTTTGCTTCCTCGTGTAATAGATAAAAGACCCTTTCCTACAGGAGCTGCATCTTCAATGCGACCATCTTTATTTGCTAACTGCAGCATCGACAATAAAAATTCCAGGGTCTTCAGCACACCAGCTGGCTGAGGAAAAGCACCCATGTAAACGCGGTCTACTATCATCCAGCACAACGCATCTAAGTTTGATGACCATCGACTTTTATCTAGCTTTTTCTCATCTTCCTCATCATCACGAAGAAGACGCCTCTCTATGAAGTTCATCAGTCTACTAAGGCACAAACCCTGAAAAACTAGAACAGGCTCAGGGTCAATGTATAAAGGTGTCATTTCCAAAACACTCTCAATAACTAGTGATGCTTTCATTTGCTCAGTTATGAAATCAGAAAGAACTTCTGCCAAAAAATCCAACATAGCAGTTGCTCCTGCAGAGCATGGACCGCCACCATAACCAGAATCATCAATTTCAAGGAGCACTTTTGCACTGACTGCAAAATATGTGTTTGCATCAGATGGATATTGAGAACTAGACTTCAAGTCTGAAGATGAATCTAGTTCATGGGCTGCCACAGAAGATTCTGTGGAAGGAGACGCATTTAATGAAGGTTTGGGTTCATAATTGTGAGAATTTCCTAGCCATGAGGTCAATGCAACAACTGGAGATGTAGACTGCACAAGTGGAATTTTTGAATTTGATTTCTCTGATATGATGGGTGAATCCGATATAGTAAGAGATGCAGAACTTTGATCCATGTTACTGCCAACATTACGTGCACTAATTTCATTTGAGGAGGCAGAGACTTGGTCAACATTCTCTGTGTCTGGTTTCTGAACAACAAAGCCACCTTGCACCAGCTGTTTCAAAGGATCAGGGGAACTAGCAGCCTTGAGATCTGCTTCATTATCAACAACATAATTTTTAGGTACTCGCGTATCTTCAGAGCTTGTACTTGCATGACCCTGGGGAAAGCTCCCTATGCTAATGGAGGTCTTGGCAGATTGTTCTTGTTCATGAGGCAAACTGGAGAAAGTATTTTGGGAACTGCACGTATCATCACAATCGTTCAAGCTCTTTTCTTCTGTCTTGTCAGAGAGTGCTCTTACCATCTTCACAGCATAAGTTGCCCTGTAAGAAAAGCATCATAACCCCTAAACCTCAAATAAAAAGATGGGAAATTAAATATAGAACAAACAGATGATAGAATTTTCCTTGCTTAAATCAAGTACTACGGTTGGTGTCAAGGTAACTAAAATTCATCATCTGAAGAGGCGCAAAGAAAGAAATACAAATCACAACAGACCATAAGAAGTATAAAGACAAACCTTATACAAGAGAAATAAAGGTCTGTGCAGTTTTCAAGAAATTCTGGCCTCCTACAAACAGCTGTAAACATTGGAGACATTTTTGCAAGATCAACCATAAATCTCAACACTGAAGTTGCAGTACTAGGAGCTGATGCCTCCCCACCCATTAAGCGTGCTGCATAAGTTTTGTGCATTAATGCTTCACCTTGAAGCTCTCCAGCCATGTCTGCATTTCCCTCCACAAGCTCTGCCACAAGGCTAGCACCAACCAGGGAAAGATTACCAGTTTGATGGGCAAGCATTGACTGTAAGCTCAACCTATCAAATGTAGATTTAGCCATTGCAATCACAGAATCCAATAACTCTACAAATTTCAACTCCACATAGCTTCCATCACTTGGCATCAGGGCATGAAAATCGAGCATGCGAACTTCTGGCAGTCTTGGATAAACAGGCTTTCCAAATATCAGACAGAATAATATATAATATATGTCTGGAGAATCATAAAAACTCGGGAGAACTCGCATCAAACCCTGGTAACCACCACTAGTGCGGAATTTAAGAGCAAATGTGGGAGAAGAAGCAAGACATACCCCAAGAAGAGTCATGATCCATCTCATACTCGTAGGATGAACAGCTTCATCAAGAAAATATGTGATCAGTTTGGATGAAACAATTTTATGCCATTGTTCGAGCAACTCTTCTGATTCTATGGTTACTTGTAAATCAATAAGCATCTCCAGCAGCATATTCCTCACAATTACATGCTTACCCATTGATTCTCGCATTACTCGATCCCTTGGTTTCAATTCAGGTGGATCAAATGACATAATCACAAATCTAACCACATTTTCAAGTTCAGAAGCTAGAAATCCATCTTCCAAGATGACCCCAAGCAAGACAACTAGTTTCTCTAAAACAGGAACCTCAACATCACCCCGCTGTAATGTCACTAGTAAGTGTTGAACAAGGTTTATTCGACGCAGAACAGTAAGATTATGATTTCTATACCAGTGCATAGATACTAAATGCTCAAGGAAACTTAGCAGTGCAATTTGAATTGGGACTGGAGCTGTAACCCACAATGTCCAGTCCAACAGGACATGTTCAACCATGTCTGCATTAGACAAGACAATGCAATTTGAAGTTTCAACTGGTATATCAGAGTTTTCCAGCTCAGAAATATGACTGAATGAATCCTTCTGAGCAGAAAAATCATCCATATCACCATGAGATCCAACTGAAGAAACTTCATCACGAAACTTTGACAAGCTAAGGTCCTCAAAGCTGGATTCCTGAGAAGTTTCAGTAGGAGGCGTAGTTTGGCCGTTTTCCAGTTTCTTTGGCTCAGCAAAAGAAGCTTCACATGCCGCAATTTGGAAAAAGATTTCCAGACATTGCATGTCAAAGAATGACATTCTACGATGAAGAAATAAAGATAACAAATGGTAACCCCTGCATGTTTGCATATCTTTCACGTTCTGGGGATTCTGCTGCAGTGCGCAAGCCAGTAATATCAATGCCATGTGAAGCATATCCCTTGATTCAGCAGCTTCAACAAGAGTCAGCACTACAGCTATCCCACCAATGGGACGTATAGTATCACCAATCACACATTGCCTACAGATGTGGACATCCCCATACAGACGTCCAAATCGTGGTATACCTGGACAAAAAGAAGAAAAAGAAAATGAACATTCATGAAATAATTCTCAGAGTAGCATCCTACTTTATAAAGATACCCACTCCCTAAGAACATTGAAAAACACACAATCCAGACTGTAGTAACTCACCCCCGATAGGAGAAGCAGCAGCTGAAGTTGGATCAACCAAATTGAGCAAGGAGAATGTCCCAGACTCGAGAATAGCTTCAGTGCATGTTCCATCAAATGCAAATATAAGTTTCTTCCCAGAAAGCTGTAGTGAAAGATTTGCTAACCTTTCCAAATCCCAAACAATTCCACTACCATCTGCCTTAGAATCCCCTTGCTTGCCAGCATTTTCAAGTTTTTGTGTATTTACCAATGACAAGTCATCATCCAAAGAATCTAAGATAGCCATACTCCCACCACCACAAGCCTGATTGGGCACAAAACGCAAAAGATCCGAATCTTGGAAAAGCCCTCTATAGCCTCTACCAAGAATGAACATAAAACATATACACCCTGCTGTGAGCACCTCCTCAAAAAGATAGCAACAACGGAGTTTCCATGTTAGGTCACTAACTCTTGCACAACTCATAGGGGTTCCGATGGTTACCTGCAAAGGCGTCCCTAAAGGAGATGGAGAATAACTTAGTTTCCCTGTGTGTCTTAGTTTCCCATCAAGGTAAACATATGCAACACTAGCTTGGAATAGTCCAGCAAGAGCATTTGGTTTACTGTGAACAACTGCAAGGTGATGCCACCTCCCTTCTTCCAATTCTAATCCAGAGAAAGACAGGGAGGAAGAGTTGCTGGTAGCAAGGGTTAGAGCACCATCCTCCTGAAGATAAAGTTCTGCATAGAATGTGCTCTTGTTATTTGCTGTGCCAACAGAAAACATTCGAAGAATATGGCGCTCACTGCGAGAACCATTAGAGCCACTCCGTCTCTTAGAAGGACCAACTTCCAGTGGTTCTGTTTCCTTACCTTGAGACTTCAGGTAATTTTTAAACTGAAACCAACATATAAACGAATATCCAGCAGCAGGAGGCCATGATCTTTGCCCCAAAGAAACCTGAATTGAAGCATGACCCATTTTGCTCATGTCCATCTCAACGAATGGTGCCAAAGATACATTCTCCAAGGCTATGTCTTCCATAAGGATCAGCCTCTCCATCATATCAACAAGAATAGGACCCGAATTCATGAGCCTCATTTGTAAAATATATCTAATAATCAGACGAAGTTCGGAAGGAGACAACCTATTACCAGAAATAATAACCTTATTTTCCGACAAATAGATGTGAGAAAAACTGAGTAATGTTATAATTCACACAAAAGGCAAATTGTTCTACCTATATGCCCCAAGAACTTCCACAATCTTCAATGTATAAGAAAGCAACGGAGATGAGCCTAAAAGGAAAGGACGAATCATCTCCAACAGAAGTTCCACACAACCTAGAGAAAATAAGAAAATGGTAAAGAAATTACCAGATAAGCTAATCGATAAATTAAAAAGAATTGGAAGATTGCCAAAAATATCCATTTCTCACCCACAGAAGTGAGGTTTTCCTGGTTAAATGACCCAGCCCGAGCAAGCCTATCAATGAGGTTTAGTAATTCTAGTTGCACCTTGGGAGTAAAGAACAATAATGAACGAAGCAGAACTCTAATGGCGCCAGGGTTGTACACTCGTTCCTTGTCCAGATCACAAAAACCAGATGTAGTTAAAAGAGAAGTAACTGGTTCAGATTCATTGACATTGGGTCCTACACTCTCTGACGAGGGTGGAAGCAAAATTTCAAGAGCAATCGCTAGCAACAACTGTATAACTTGCTTTTCACACTCAACACAAAGCAAGCCAGATTCAGATAGAAGATCATAAAATGTTTGGGACAATATAATAGAATGCACTTTCGTCCTATTAATAGCATTGCCACACACACCAACTGTAATGAGGCGCATTAAATACGTGAAGACCTTCATGCAAACCGCCAAGGAAGATTTTCCTGCCTCTCCTCCATCACCCTGGAAACTATGTAGTGTGGTCAGTAAAAGAGAAAACCCACTGGCTTCACCAAAGACCCTCTGAGCTGAACTGTTAACTCCCAGTATGCGCCACAAGGCACTCATCATGTCACATTTAGCATCAAATTGAAGCTTATATTGATTCCCCATACCGTTAGTAACTATTCCACTTTTTAGAACTTCAACAAGAGTGCCTAATTCTTCAGGATGAGCCTGCAAAATGGAATCAAATGATCAAGCAAATTTACTCCAAAGAACGATCTAGCATCAGTGAGCAAGTGACAGGAATTATTTATAAATGTACATGCAAACGTGGAAAATATTTTAATATTTGTAACTTCAAAAGCTAATCATCAAAGCACCAGTTGCAAAAGTCCAAAATATATGAGAACACAAAACTGAGAGTGGTAACTATGGATCCAAATGTTCAACACATGAAGATTTACAAACCTGAGCAACATCTTCAGCAATCAAACAAGACAATGTCCGAAGGACACCAGGACGATGAACACTAGAAACCAGAAAAGGAAGAACAGTAGCTACACCATTAGCTGATCGAAATGATGATTGATTGGCTTCAGTTTTCTTCACCAAAGAGATCATACAGTCCCATGCAACAGATATTGTGCCCTCAATTTCAAAAATAGGAAACTTCCCTGAACCAGATTCCATTAGCCTGGGTGAAGAGATAATAGCATCTTTTGTATCCAAGTGTTTCTTAAAACTACTCAAGCTAGATTTTTTATCAGAATGGTTAAAAGTAACACTTAGTTGCTCTTCTCCCAAAAGAAACTTGTGCTGCTTCAAATCATCTAGCAGGACTTCAAGTACGCCAACTTCTCGAAGCACTTTCTTGTATTGTTGATCAAATGATAGAAGTTTTACAAAGAAAGATAGTATTGTATGCTTCAGTTCTGATGTTATTGGTTGCTGCAATAAGCAACACAGAGAGAGTAATTCCTGCTCGGGGACACAATTCACCACAGTCACGGCATATTCAAGAATTTTCAAGATTATCTCTTGCAATGATGCTGGGAAACCAGCCATATTTAGGACTAAAAGTGGAACTATTCGCAATTGCTGACATAGTGTGTAGTTTTCAATGTGACTGGAGAATATCTTAAAGATTCTATTCAAAACTTCTGCCTGCAGTTCCCTATTATCTGCCTTGAGAAAAATGTTTTGCAGCATCTGAACTGCCTCAAGGTCTTTTACTTTACTGTTGTCTATATCCCAATGTTCATCAACAATCCGATCAATAGATGGTGCAGGACTTCTGCTACGGCCACCAACCTTGGCATGAGAAGACCCAGAACCTTTGCCCCCAGAAGATCCTATTGGCTCAGCTAGGCCAGTTTGAGCTAGACTAACAAGAACATCAAGCAGTCTAGACAGAGCAGGAGATAAGTTCTCGAAGGGGGGGTCCTCTTTCTCTGTCCTATCCTGTCCCTCGACATACTTCATTGTGTCAGAACCATAGGAAATCTTATCTTGGTCAGAATTGATCTTTGAATGGAGAGACAGAGAAACCCGGTTTAGTCGCATGGCGGACAGAACCAGTGCAAACTGAACAAGAAACTGATAGCCATGGGCATTGTGTATATCTTCTCTGAGTCTGATACCACCAGCCTCTACAATTCAAGGTTGCACACATTTGAACATGTATAAGAACATTTAAGCTTACTACAATCTTAAAACCGTAAATGATACGTAGGCATTCTATTAAATTTTCATTTGAGCACTCAAGAACAAACAAATCTAGGCATCATAAGAAGCCTTTCAATCACTTGAAGGAAAAATCAAGGGCCAATTACCAGGTCTATATGACAACTCAACACATTCTAGTAACAAGTCCACAATGCCCATAGTATAGGAAGAATCACCACAATCTGGATTGAAATCTTTGACTGCCATTAAAAGAACTTTAATCTGCAAACGAGAGAAAAAAGTTGGAAGGAGCTTTAAAAAGAATGATAGAAAGTGATGTAAACAGAAAGAAATTTTCTGTTTAGAAGCTTGAAAGATTAAAAAAAATACCTATGTTCTATGAAATGTTGGAATAAGCATAACATATTACAGGACATACAAAATAATTATTCGGATGCTCTGTTGTAGGAGATGAGCTGTGGGAACTCAATGTGCAATTAAAATCCCCATATTACTATAATGATATTGATATGAGGCAATCATATGGTGGCAATACCAGATGATGTTTTCGTATGTATCTGGCCGTGCTCCCGTTATCGTTGACCAAAAGAAGACCTAGTATCTGGATCATTAAAGAAACATAAATTTTGAAAAATCAAGTTGCAACCATCAGACCATAAGATTTTTCAACATTAGACCAAATAAGTACAATTTTAAGGAAACTTATGAAGCGCTCCACAATTGCAACTTATGCAATTAAAAAAGAAAAACTGTATATTACCTGCATTGCATGCCTATGAAGTTGTATTTTGTGCAGTGGAACAAGGCCTTCTTTATACTGAAAAAAAACTTTCAACGACCCATTGGCAACCATTTGAAACAGCAACTGAAGTGAATCATCCTCTACCAAACTCTGTGCTGCTGATGGGTGACTTGCCAAAGCTTTCATGATATGGACTATACTTCCCTCAACCTGCAATCCAATTAATTAGCATAATTTGTACTTAATGTCACTCAAATATACACAAATCAGTCATATGTGGTTTGAGATGCAAACTGCATACAAAAATAAGTAAGAATCAGTACAAGATGATTTCACAACTTTAACTCATTCCATGATAGAACTATTGAAGTAATAATAAACTCAGAGGGGAGATATATCCCTTCAAGCAATCATGCTTCAAGAACCTATATCCTTCAAACAGTTAACATCCTACCCCCTTATACTATACCATAGCAATTTCAAGATAGTTAAAAGATTATCCACGAAGAAATAAAATGTCTACATGATAAATGTAAAAATGATATGTACAACTAGATAAGAGATTGAACATAATTCTAGTAGTTCCATGCATCTTCATATAATAAAAATAAAATAGAAGGCAAGAATTTATAAGTTACCAACTGCTAATCTATTATCCAGATGATAAGCACTATTGACACTATAAACAGCCTTTATTCCAAACAAGGCACCAAGATCATATTTGATGTAGATGAATAAAATAGAAAAAATAAATCAACAAATTAGGCCTAGAAACTAGATGAATGGGACTAGGACAGAAAAGGAACTTAGGCTTACGTAATAAAACCTTATGGTATTAAGACAATAACTGTAGGCTGCTGAGAACAGGGCAGGTCAGTTATTTACAGCATTTTGATGTAAAGTTAATTGTACTAGGATCTCTTAAATGAAAATCATAAAATCTAAGGTCTAAACCAAGTATGAAAAGTATTTAACATATTAAAATAGGAAGAACAAATTTAGGCCTATTTTTGGAGAAGAAATTAAATCTATTCAAAGTTAGTTTATATGTAAAAACTAATTCAAATTAATTTAGCTCCTGTATCAAACTCCTCAGGTTCGAAAAGAACTCAACTCTGATGAGTAGGTCTTGACATACTCATCTTAGTCTAGATATACTTTTTTTAGCTCATCATCATCAGTGCAAGTGCTTTCTTTTGCTGGTTTGCCAAGCCATTTCACTAAAAATCTAAGATATTGATTACCATGCCTTGAGAACTTCCTTTACATCTAACATATCTACAATAATTAAATTAGGAAGAACAAAACTAAGCCTCTTTCTGAACAAGAAGCTAAACTAAACCTGTAAAATATTTTATATTTAAAAAACTAATTCAGAATTAATTGAGCTCAGTATTAAAATTCAGGCACCATAGACAAGTTCATGGCTTGTGTTTCTCAAAGATACCAAGAGAAGACAAATTCAATGTTTTAGTTCATCAAACAAATCCATCACCCAACAGCTTTCACGAACAAATTCAGGAACGACAAGTGTTGAGATGCCCAAGAGGGAGTAGAAAGAAAAGCAAGGAATAAATCATGTCAAATGCTGAGCTACCCCTACTCCCCTTCTTCCGAACACACAGAACAAAAAAGAGAAGCAAATGTGTCATGATTAACAATACCAACTAGAAGATCAGAGTCATGTTTAAAATGCTACCTCAAGCCGGCGAACTTGTCTGACGTCACTATCACAATCTGTTTCAATTTCTAATGGAACTTCCGTTGGAGAAGCCTTTTGTATTGGATTGGATTCAGAACTCAGTAATGCATCTAAAATATGAATGAGACAGCAAAATATCCCTGAATCAAGGAGTGACTGCTTATCAACAGGCTGCAAATAAAGAAGATAGAATTTAATTATTGAATATTAACAACCAAACAAACTTGATAAATATTCAAACAACCAAACAAACTTGATATAGTAATTAAATCAATTAAAATGTATCCTTGCAAGGTTTTCCATAATTGAGAAAATTATGGTGGAAAATAAACAATAAATCTAACTCACATTCAGTGTCAAACTCATTCAAAATTATCCTCCAATAAGCAAAGTCAATAAGCATAGATAACGCTTTTATGTAACTAAGGAAAATGATCACAAACCACATAAATGCCATAAAAATAGAGTAATTCCCTTCCAGTATTTTACATGACTATGCTGTGACAAGGAAGCAAGAAAAAGCGAGAACTTCAACTATGAAGACTGGTTTATGAGGACAAATACCCCAGATACAAGGACTTCTAAAGCAGTTAACACATTAGATCCAGGACTGATGCCATCCTGCAGAAAAGACACAGAAGCACCTTTAAACCACTAATATTCAAGACAAAAACAGCAGCATACTTGACAAATGTTTGGAAGACAAACCTTTGTTACTTCGGAAAAGAAATTCAACAGTTTATCTACATCCAAAGATCTTGTTTTGTTGCTGATCTTTAACTTCTCAATATCAGATACAAATGCTCTTCCAATGACGAAGCAGAATATATGTGTCTCAACTAACCTGTGGCTCAAGAATTTTCAAATTATTTCAGCTATTTGAGAGCTTATGTGGCAGAAAAGAGAAAAGAGTATTCACAATAAATGAAGTCCTTGTTTTGGGATATTTTAATGGAGGTAAAAAGCAAGTTCACTACATGGAAGAAAAAAAAAAATCTTGTGCAACAAAGAAAACCAAGTAGATCGTAAGAATGTTATAACCTATGCAAAAGTCAAGTTTGACATAAAAGAGGAGATGATAACAACCATTTAGCCACAAATATCAAGACTAAAGATTTGAATAAGCATGTACTCGAAGAATAGTTGCATGAAATTACAAATGCTAAACAAACAGACAAGATTACGGATAAATCATCAGTTTAACAATATTTATTAAATTTGGCTTGAAACCAATATGTTCGAAAGGAGAGATAATTCGTGTATCTGAATTGAAGTAAACCAATGGCAATACCAATCTTGTGGCAATCATTTTATGACATAAAGAAAAACAAATACAGTTTAAGATATAAGAGGAACAAGTCCCTACACAGTAACTAATTGAGCTACACTTGCATGCTGTTTGACTAATCTACAAAAAGCATCTACAGTCAAGTTCAGGGCCATTTCTTTCTCCTGCACAGAAAATTGAAGAGCTATTAGCACTCACATACCATAATATTCTGATAAGTAAATGATTTCCATTAGCATACATGAGGCAAAAGAAGATAGCATAGTAGAAGTACAATAAAAGATAATACATAAAAGCAAAGTACTTTTTCGGAGCTGGATGAGCGGAATTCCTCCCAAAATCTTTTGAAGTCCAATTCCAGTTCATGAATGTCTCTGCTTTGACAAGGAAAAAGGAGAGTTGGGAAACTGACAGTTGGAAAAAGAATTTCATACAAGTGCAAAAGAGCATTCTATAAACTGTCATGATTGATCCAAAATACTGTAATTCCGTATAATTGAGTATCTCTTCAAATCTAGCAACAAACACTCCATGATTTACAAATATCACTAAAAGCATCAGCACATAGGTATTGCATTCATAAGATATAGATTAACTACATGTAGACTCAAAAACAAGGTGCAGGATGGTTTAATTCACCACACCTAAAAGGTCACACAAATTAAACTACCATCCAACTATGTTGGAGAACTTGGCAAATTCATTCTAGATGGAAGTAAGATAATAAGTAAAATGCTCCACTCCTATCAGTTAAAGATAAGCAAATGCACAAGATACAGATTCTACATCAGAAGTAGAAGACAAAATGGATGAATGATTCCTAGAAATATCAAAAGTAAAATAGTATAATTATGATGATCTCATGACGTTTAAAGGATCCGAAACTGTTGGACTCATGAACTTCGATTCCATTGTTCAGGAATTAGATCATTTCTTGTTTGCCATAGAGTTTTATGTTCTCCCCATCCAACCTTTTCTATTCAAGTAAGAAGGGACTAGCTAATATGATAAGCTCATTTTTAGTACAAAAACTATGACAGGAAGAAAAGATATACTCGGACATTTCCTCAGGATTTTCAATCAACAGAGAATCAGTATTGAAATTCCATGAATATGACCCAAAACTAAACTGTGGAAACTACAGCATCATCCGCTGTACCATGACCATCTATGAGGATTAAGGGTTACCAAATTCATCTGAACACGTCAATCTTGTCACTGTTAATAAAACCAAAGGGAATGAACATGTCCAGCACGTTAATGAGCATAAAATCAAAAGTCCATTTTCCCCCCAATCCATCACGTTAAACACTTATCCTTCAGAAAATAAACCTAACCAATTCTAAAGTAAGTACTTGATCAACACAAATAAACTATAAGCTTTGAATTGAAACTATAAATTAGTTATAAGGAGCTCATTTTTACTCCCCATTACAGATCAATGTCAAGGATGGTCAATGCTGATAATTTCCATAATAAAAGAAAAAATAGAACCAAAAACGTGTAACTAAAATTCCCCCAGTTAATCATATTACTAAAAAGTCAAAACCATGGCAGAAACAGAAATCCCTTTCTACATTAAAAAAAGAAAGAAAGAAACATTTTCGAACCTGGCAGGCGAGAAGATGTAATCATGAAGAAATGAAGAAGAATTATCGCGACTGGGCAAAGACGATGAAGAGGCAGCAGTAGAAGAAGAAGAAGCAGTTGGCAGAGATTGAGCTAAACCGACCTTTTCTTTTATGTCCTTAAGCAATGTTACCCATTTCATCCTTTTCCTCTTTATCTACCTCTCATCCGCCGATCAATCAACCGCCGTCAAGCACCAGATCCGACGCCCTTCTAGATTCCTCGCTCTAGAAGGATCTCTCCTCCAAACTCAACAACTGTACATAAATAACAGAGAAACCGAATCCGATAAAAAATGCAGCAGTCAGAACTGAATGGAAACCTTCAAGATCCAGGAATTTAATACTTCTATGATGTGTATTGATTCACTGCTTGTCTTTGTTCGTCCTTTTCTTAATCAATTATTTGGTGATTTTTTTGTCTTAATTTTTTAAAGTTCGGACGTTGAAAAATGCCGAGCCCTAAAAAGAAACGAGAAACTGTCTCTGCTGCCTCTCTCCCTCTATCTCTGTCTCCCCCTCTCTCTCTATATCTGAGCTGCTGCTGTTTTTTGGACGGCCTCTCCGCGCCTTGTGTCTCGCTCTATGTCTCTCTCCTCTCTATCTCTTCGTCCTGTTTTTTCTGTCTATATATTAGTTTACAAATTTTGTTTCTTGCAGTAAGATTATAGCGTCGTATGCCACGTAAGCATGGACCCACAACGTCGGAACTTCCACGTGGCGGATCTAGGGTTTCTCTTATTTGATCGCTTGCCACAAGAGCAATAGCATCGAACGAAAGGGATTAAAAAAGTTAAAACTAAAAAGGGGAAAAAAAATATTGCCTTTCCTTTTTTTTTCATTTATGGTATATTTTCATATTATTTCAACTTTTCTTGTTCATTTTTTGGTAGGCATTTAATTATTAATGTAACGAACGTCTCTCCTATTTCTTAATGACAAAGGCACGTGATGTGACCTTTTGCTTTCTTATTTTGTTCGCCTTTATTTTTTAATCTAAATTTGTACCTAGATTCGATAATTGCGACTTTATTATCTCTTTTTTTTCATATTACATGCTTTCATTTTGACAATATTGATTTGGTAATCTGTCTTAATTTATCAGATAATCCATAATTTTGTGTTATTTCAATTTATACTTATCTTGGATATTATAGAAGACCTCCATCTAATTGAAGAATAGTAGTTCCTTAGATCAAAATGCAATTAATAAGTATTTAAAAAGGTATTTAGTAGTTAATTATTATATAATATATTAATAGTGTTTTAGCTCTTCAATAAAATAATATTAAAATCCAAGAGATAGGGAAGTGATTGCTTTGTTAACTTTTTCAGTCGTGTTATAAATGAGTAATGATCCCCTGTCCAAGTTACCCAATATCAACCATGTTCAAGTGGCTCGTCCCACACAAGTGAATGGCTTAGATCCACTTGGACATGGTTGGTATTGGGTAACTTGGACAGGAGATTTGGGGTGGTTATAAATGCCCTAATGAGCCTATTTCTAATCGTGAATGGAATAGCACTAATGAAAAAAATATACATAAGGTGAATTGGATCATTAGAATCCGACATGGGACCTATCTCGATGTTACGATGAAACGGAAATAAGCTGCCTTATCTGATAATGCGAAAGAGGAGAAATCAATCCATTGCACCTCATCTTCTTTTTTATCATACAATAACATAAATTCACACGTAAATTAAGGTCAACTCAAAAAAGTACTATAGATCTGATTATTAATTAAATAATAACAAAAATATCATACCTCCTCTTTGTTATCCCATGTACGTGTATTAATATTAATGGAGGAGTATTTAAAGCAAAAAATGAGTGATGAAGGAAACGCTTAATGTTCTGAAAGCGAACTGCAAAATATTTATATAAAAATAATAACACGGTAATGGAAGTATTTATATTTTTTAATCTGAATGTAGAAAAAAACTGGAGATGCTTTGGAAACCTGAAAACGAAGTCTCACAATTATAAAAGGAAACAAAGATATTTGTAAAGCGCGTGGATGTGGGTCCCAAACGCTTGATTGTTCGAAGGCGAGAAATGGCGCGCGATTCGTTGCGTGGTGAGCGGGGAAACTACTGGATCATCGTCTCTGTTTTTGCCTTTTTCAACTTTCCAATTGATGCTTCCTCGAGTCTTCTCATTATGCTGACATGGAGGCTGCTGTTGAATTTCTTTGGTTAAAATCCAACATTTTAAATTTGAGCAAATTATCAGAGTTGGTGTCAATTTTAATTTTGATATAATACAATATGAGAATCATTTTTAAATAATTTTTATTTAAAATTATAAAATATTGAATAATGACCATAAACAAGACTAGATTTACAAATATCAACCTAAAAGCCAATTAAAAAAGGGAAACAATATTAGTATCCACCAAAAAGATTGATATTGGTTAGTACTAACAATACTAGATTTCCAAACGATATTATATATATTGTACTATTTTTTGGTCAGTATAATGTGTAGTAGTTAGTATGATACGAAATACATATCATTAAATTTAAGTCAATTTTATTTTTTATAAGTTTTCTTTTATTGTCTCATTTCTTTTTTATCTTTTGGTTTTGCATTTTCTAACTTGATTTGGTTATTAGTATCAATCTAATTGCACTTTTATAATAAATTCTATATAAAAGTTACTCAAAATATTTTATTTAATAAGTAATTATTTTTAAGGTTATATATTCTAAATTTAAATTATTTTATTATATAATTATCATTTTTGAAATATTTTATTTTTTTAATTTTAAAAATAAATTTATTGTTATAAAACACATATTATATTATTAAATTATACTAATCAATAGTTGTTATTTTTAACATATGAATTGGGTAAATTCTCGAGTGCACACAATAGCGTGCAAACTATTCTCTTTGAATGATTCACTTGACGAGCTAATCACTCAAAATCATATGATGAATTTGATCCAACTAAACACGAGCAAGTCTTAGCATGTCTTCACTCTCTACCATTCCTTTAAGTTATCAAATGAGTTAAATTCCAATAGGTAAAATTTAGTTAGAATTTCTCATTCAACATCCATTATAGTTGTTACCATGTCTCATTTTTACACATGGATTCTATTACTGCCTATTTTATGCTCTAGAATATCACTTTAGATCTTAATACTCCTCTCTCTCCTTTTTTTTGCAATCTTGATGTCAATAGTTTTAAGATGCAACGTTGACTTCCTGCTCAGCAACTCCCAAGTTTAATATTCTGATGCAAATTATAAAAGATTCTTATGAGATATCTCCCTCATCCTCCAGCGACAATTGCATTAAGATATTTACTGCTAGTTTGTTCATGCGATTGTCCTTTCTTCTATCATGGATGGTCACTAGATGTTTTAAGGTGTATTGTACGAATTTTGGATTGTTAGATTGGATCCTTCTTGTATTAGCTAAATACTTCTTAAATTAAGAAGTATGAAATGTATTATGAATTCTTGAAATTTTTAGAAGCTCTAAAAGGTAAGCTTATTAGTTTATGCGCCTTACATCCAATTAGTTGGTTATAGTTTAGTAGCAAAATAATTTAGAGACATTCTTTATCTTGTATATATTTAGATATATATAACAAAGTCCATTTGGTATTTAATATATTATAAATAAAATTATAATGAGATTACAATTATGATATTTATATTGCACTTATGTCATCATCAGCATCATCATCATCATCATCACACCCAGTTTGAAGTCCCGTATTGAGGCGAGGTCTGAGGAGGTCTCATAGTACGCAGTCTTACCCCTACAAAGTAAAGAGACTGTTTCCCAATAGACCCACATGCAAATGTGACGGGTAAAATGATGCAGAATACCAGATGCAAGAATTTAAGAACTGACACGCATAGAAATTGGACATTAATAGAACGTAAAAAAACTATCACATGTTATGTTTTTTTAGAAGAAGTACTCAATCTTATAATCTAAAGGACGAAGATACTTAAGCAAACGTATCGGTGCTTGCTAGAGGAAAAAGTTCACTAAACTGACTCCATATGAGAAATCTATTTGGATCATTATTTGTATGTCTATAAAAATTCTTATTGTAATGATTGTATAAGTCATCTTTTGACTTGAAGTCTTCAAAGTTATCTTGTATAGGGATTGCTATGTTTTGATACTACTTATGACCTATTCTAATCATGGGTAGTTCAGTTGATAGTCATTGGAGATAGCATAAACTATACAGAGGTAGTTGAGTGATCAAAATAGAATACATCACCCCAAAGTAATTAAGGAGAATGTTTCATTTTTCTCAGTTAGTATTGATTTAGAAAATTCCTGGCCAAGGTGGATATACATTTTGTGAATAATTTACAAATATTATTAATTGAATCAATAACTAATGCTGGAGAACTAATATAATTGAACTCAAAATATAGTAGATAATAATTTCATTCTCTATGTCTAGTCGAAATGTTATATAATAAAATGATTGAATTATACAAAAATATTATGCACGGAAAGAATAGTTAAAACCACTTTGACATTCTAAAATATTTGAGTGGTTAATGTTAGAGTATTGCCTTAAAGGCAATTACCTTTAGCGCGTTTTGTACAAAGTTGTGTACAGACTTTCTTTTCAATAATAAAGAAAGGCATATTTTACTAATTTGGTATTTATTATTTATGAATTGATATTGATCTATAAGAAAATTAATGAAGTCCATGATATATGACATAGCATGAAGGAAATCATGATGTGATTATACTACTGAGATTCCTATCATGTGCAATTATGTCAGTATCTAAATTATCCCTAGTCATAGGATTAATGAGATTGGAAATCGTTAATCCGGATATACTAGCATATGTCAAACTCCTTGATTTGATCAAGTAGTGGATCTCAAAAACTGTAAAAATGAGATGTTTAGAGTTGAGATGTAGATGCTTACTAGAGGTAGTAAGTACATTGGATGACCTACCATGAGATCATCACACAGATGTCCTATTCTAATGTCAGTGATAATCTCATCATAACAATGTTGCAAGTATCCTTAGACTTGAGGTACTCAAGGATATCTTGGATACTGATTATGTGCTTTGATTCCATTCCTTGTTGCCTTGCAGAGGCTGCTCATAGGGTGGTGATTAGGTACAGTTTGAGGTGTTCGAAGGTAATTGAGCAGCCAATAGAGGATTCACCACTTTTGTGATGGCAGAAGATGATACCCACGACCTTTTGTCAGGGTCATTACTTGAAAATCTCTGGCCAGAGTACATGTGTCATAAAGAATGTCTTCATTGGCATATAGAGTAACGGTTAGTGTTCACAGTGGTTTACATAATTTTGTATGGAGTTAGGGCTTGAAGATAGTTGAAGCTTTTGGAGTCTTCAACAAGTAAGTAGT
>JAOQMQ010000009.1:11272204-11282221 GCA_027563845.1 Erythroxylum subrotundum | reverse complement strand
GTCACAACCGTCATTATCTGTTCATGCATTCATGTATGAAATGCATATGTCCCAAGTAACCAGTACATGTATCGCACATAATCCACATATCGCAATGTGTCACATCATAAACAAGTAGTTCACAATTTCCTAATTAAACAGTACATATATCACCATGAATCCATGTATCACAACTAATCACATCGTAAGCAAGCAAATTTTTCAGATTCACAATTATCACAAATCATCACATCACAAGTACTTCTATGTCATATCTTCCGATACATCGAACCTTCTGTCTGGAATTCACAATTATAAACAATCACAAAGCCCACCGTTATTCACCACAATGAACATATAGTAATTGAGTGAAGCATCTAGGTTACTCACCTATAGCTTCCGAGCTACTGCCGGAAAGTCTCAGCAACGTCGGTGAATCGACGCTCCAAATGTGCCTCTTTTTAAGCTTCCAAATCTTCCAAAACCACAAAATCGTAAAAACCTCAAAAATCCCTAACCTCTCCACCATCTCACGATCTTCATCTTCTAGCCTGAAAGGTTAAGATTTTTGGTGAGAAGGGAAGAGAGCAACTAAGATATGAGAGAGCTAGAGTGATTATGGGTGGAGATTGGCAACCAAATGATAAGGAGAAGGAACCATCGAAAAAGAAGGAGGAGAGAAAGCTATGAAAATGAGGAAGAGAACAAAATATCTTGGTCCTCACACATGAAAGCATCGTGAATGTCAACCAAGAAGGGAAAAAGGCTTTTTAATTAATCAAAGATGGCATGGTTAGGCAAGTGACACACTTGTCCTATTTTTAGGCACTCTCAAGGTTTCATTCCAATTAAAATTCAATTTCTAGTCCAATTTCTCCCCAAATTCTAATGGCACAAATTAATAAATCCTAAAATCATGAACCTAATTTTCCAGTGCCATTGGACAGTCAGTTCCAGTACCGGAAACCAATCAGTCCGCCACTTGACGATTTTTTCGGTCCGAAAATTTTCTCCGAAAATTTCAGAAAAATTCCTAAAAGTCCCTAAAAATGGAAAACACACATAAATCACTCCAATCCAATTTGTTTTAAGCATAAATAACACAGTTTTCACATAAATCATTTTTGGACACACATACCGGGAAATATCATGAATGTATGTACAGTTATTTTCATGTGCAATTTCACTATTCAGGTGTAATGGTATGCATGAATATTGCAACACAATACTAAACACTCTCGGCCCTTTCCAAATTACCATTTTACCCTTCCCATTGGGGGGGATGTTACACTAAAGACTAAATAACACCCTCAATTTTTTCGAGTCATTTAACGGCCCAAAAAGGGACTTAACTCTCCTAATTACTAGCTGCTCCGTACGTAAGCCACTTAAGGAGCACGAATGTCGTGTCATTCGTGTCGACTAGAATTGGTATGCCAAAAGTGTGTGATTTTGCAGAATTTGTATCGGCCCAAAAAGGGGAAATCCCTCCCAATACTAGCAACTCCATACATTCAAGAACTTAAGGGAAGATGGCGCCGTTCCACCAACCTCAGCCAATATTAGTACTCACACAGGTCACCTAATAATATTCATCTTCTTTTTTTTTAGAACTAAGCCAATCAAGCAATTCTCTAGTAACAGACTAGAAACAACAACGGGGTCCCCAAGAAAGATAAATTAATTAGTCCCTTTCGACTTCAAAAGCCAACTAAAAGAATTTGGATAGGTTAATTTATCCCGGAGCTAAGCCTAGTTATGAACGGCCTTCCACCACTACTACGGAGTTAGTCGTTGACAAAGATGAGCGCATCATAAAAGTGCAAGAACAAACCACCCAAATGCTCTAAAAGAAAATAAAGGAAAACAAAGTGAAAACCGCGAACAAAACAAAGAAGGAAATATTTACAAAACAAAACAAAGTAACCCTCCCCTACTTGAACTAAGCATTGTCTGCAATGGAAGGAGAGGTGGGAAAAGGCGATCACCGAGAAGGGGGGGGGGAGGTGGTTGGTTTCCTAGAGAAGAATACCACTCACGCCACGAGTGGAAAGTGGTTGTCATATCGTGAATTTGAGCATTATGAGACTCAACTATTTGTTGCAAAGTGGTTTGATTTGTACTAATAGTAGAAAGAGTATCTCCTAAATGATGAAGATACTGACCTTGATCGGTGACTAAGGTGCGGAGACTTCCTTGTTCGGTTTGGACGGAGGTGATTGTGGATTAGGGAGTGCTAAAATCAAATGTGGAAGGAGCTGGTTGGAATGAGGAGAAGGGTATTGAAGTAGGTTGGGTAGGAGGAGGTGGGGTATCATTTGATAGATCTAGAGTGTTTTGATCTAGCGAAGGCATCCAACCAATGTTGGATGGATTGCGAAGAGTAGTTTGAGCTTGACATGGCCAACGGAACATGACATTATTGGGGTAAACCCAACAACTTGTCCCCTTACCGATTTACACATATGCATAGCTTCTAGAGTTGGGTAATCTATTCGCTCAGGTCCTTGAACAAGAAATTCCTTATTTTCAAGGGGATCGAAGCCTAAAGATAACGCAATAGGGGTGATCAGACCACCTATAGTAATTTCCCCACTAGTTTAAGTAGCAACACGCTAAAATTTGGAGGCCAAGGAAGAACCTGCATCAACAATTTCACCAAGGTACATAGCATACAAGAAATACAATTCAGAGGCTCGAACAACATTTGTGCTATCACCTCTAGCGAAAATCCCACTAGATAAAATACGTTGAGCATATTGAAAGCAAGGATTTTTTATGCAAGTGGCTTTGGAAGAGCTAGGGGTATAGGATGGGCCATTAGCAATGCTAGACCAGAAGCGATATCGATCAAAGCTAGGGGGAACCCTACGATGAATGATGTCTAAGCCGGTTGGAAGGGAGTAAATGGCATTAAACTCATCCAAGGTTAAAGTGTGTCTTCGCCCTAAAAGTTGAAAGGAAATCCTACCTACTTGACAATCACGCCCTTGAGCAACCTCAACAGCAACTGTACTCAAAAATTCCAAAGTTATGTTCGAATACGTTGAGCACCTAACATCAAGAAAATCTCTCAAATCAATAGCCCCAAACAATCTATATATATCAGCTAGTAAGTCCAAGTTACTCAAAGTTTCCTCATCATAATACTACCTAGTGGCAACTAAAGGTCTATCTTTCAATTTTTCATATCCATCACAATCATCACTGTCAAGTAAACCAAGGGGATTGGAATTACCTGGTTTTCGTGGTGGTTGAGACGGTTGATTACGGCTCGAGCTTAACCCTCCAATTGAGATTCTACACCTCTTAGGTCCCATTGTGGAAGGATGTGATGGTGAGAGTGAGTGAAAATGAGAATAGAAGGGGAATGGTGAGATGGTGATAATGGAGATGGGAGTAAGATAGGGTGTGTGAGTGGAGTTGGATTTTATAGTTGGAGTTGAGATTGAAGAGTGTGTATTGTAATTTTTAGGGCTAGGGTTTGGAGAGAAGTGAAAAAAAGACGAATGTGTGTGAGAGAGAGGGAAAAGAGAATGTGTGTGAGAGAGAGGGAAAAGAGAATGGTTTGAACGAAAATAAGCGTGAAAGTGCGACACACAGGCAGTATGGGAACAAACGGGTTGACCGTGTAAATCAAGGGTGGGAATTCAGTATACTGGTTGTGTGAATTCACACGGTTGGACCGTGTAATTCACTGCATCTTTTTTTTTAGATCATAAGTACCGGTACAGACTTGAAACATACAAATCAAAAGTGAAAGAAATAATGTAAACAACTACATATAAACAAAGCTTATGTAATGGTTTGAGCAAACCATCGAATTGTATAAGTTTTGTTGGGGTTCTGAAACTGCCAAAGTTATATTGGCACCTAATGAATGTCCTGCAAAATAAGGTTTTAGGCGCTGGCCATTAACCTTAAAGGCTCCTGAAACTTCACTCCAAACCTCGACTACGCCATGTGGAAACACTTGTAGAACTTGAAACGGACCATGCCATCTTAACTTGAGTTTACCTGGAAAAGGACGAAGACGAAGGTTAAATAACAAAACTAAATCACCTTCGTCGAACCGCTTTTTGGTAATATGTTTGTCATGCCACAACTTGGTCTTTTCCTTGTACAGGCGAGAACTCTCATAAGCTTCCAATCTTAAAATGTCCATCTCATTCAATTGTATTGCTCTCTTTTCCCCAGCAGATTTCATGTCAAAGTTAAATGTTTTGATAGCCCAATATGCTTTGTGTTCTAACTCCACTGGTAAATGACATGATTTGCCGAACACAATCCTATATGGTGTTGTACCCAAAGGTGTTTTAAAGACTGTACAATAAGCCCAAACAACATCATCAAGCTTTAAAGACTAGTCCTTCCTTGACTTATCAACTGTCTTTGCCAAAATACCCTTTATTTCCCTATTAGAAACTTCAACCTGCCCACTTGTTTGAGGGTGATATGGTGTAGCAACCCTGTGAAAGACACCATATTTCTGCAAAAGAGTCTCAAGGGACTTATTACAAAAGTGAGTACCATTATCACTCAAAAGGGCTCTTGGGAATTCTGAAACAAGTGAATATATATTTCTTCAAGAACTTGATTACTACCTTAGCATCATTCGTGGAAGTCCCAACTGCCTCCCCCGATTTTGAAACATAATCCATTTCCACTAAAATGTAGAAGTTGTTATGGGAATTAGGAAACGGACCCATAAAGTCAATTCCCCAAATATCAAACAATTCAACCTCCAAAATTCCAGTTTGTGGCATCGCAGCTCTCTTTGACATGTTTCCCATCTGCTGGCAATTATCACATGTAGCCACATATTGCTTCATATCACTGAACAAAGTAGGCTAGAAAAATCCTGCTTGGAGAACCTTGGCGGCTGTCTTATCTGGACCAAAATGACCACCATAAACTGTTGAATGGCAATGGTGAAGAACACTCTAGATTTCAACTTCAAATAAACACCGTCTAAAAATATCATCTCCACAATATTTATACAGCAATGGTTCTTCCCACACATAGTATTTTTTATCAGAGATGAGTTTCTTCTTCTGTTGATAAGTAAACTCTGGTGGGAACACTTTATAAACGATGTAATTAACCAAGTCTGCATACCATGGTATTGCAAGAGATGATATAGCTAATAGTTGTTCTCCCGGAATGGAATCATCAATTGGACTAGTCTTCACTGGAAAGATGATCAGCTATCACATTCTCAGTACCAGCTTTATCCTTGATTTTCAGATCAAATTCTTGCAGTAATAAGACCCATCGGATAAGACGTGGCTATCTTTTGGTATCAACTATCAATAGTGGATGTTCATCACCAATTACCATAGAAGCCATCAAAGACCTTGATTTGTTGCTGTCATAAGATGTTACAGTCATTTCATTCTTCGCTCTCATAAGAGTAGGAGTAAACAATGTTTAACCTCTTCATACCATCTTCCTTTTACTACACGAATCCACATGTCTCTTTAAATGAGAGGTTCTACCTTTTGAACTCCCAGCCATCACCTTCTGACAATATTTATATTTGGCTTTTTCTACATCGTTCGTCGATCTAGTCTTATTAAAGTGATTCCAAACTTTTCTTTTCAATTGAGTTCAAGTTGGGCTTCTATCTTGACTTGGTATGGGGTTAGAAGTTTCCTCTTCTATCTCCAATACTGGATTAGAACTCTCTACTGAGGGAATTTACTTATTCATAAGGAACAATCAACATATAAATATATATGTTATTCATATATATATATTGACACACACTATATTAAAATATGAGCCTTAAAATAAGGAATTACAAAATGGACAGAGAAAAGTGAAAATGGGTTGGTTGGGATATGCAAAATATTTGATTTGTTGAATTTTACGGATAATATTCTCAACCCATGTAACCATGTAAAATGTTTTGCATTGACATTAAATTGTTTTAACATGTCATGGTTGTTTCTTAGTAAACCTTAGCAGCAGACATAACTATGACATTTGCAATGATAGCATGAAAAGAAGGCTCTTCTCAAATGTGATCATCCTTGGAACATTTCTGTCGTCAAAATAGACATCCAAACAAAGTGGCAGGACAAGAATACAATAATGATTGATTTTCGCATACTTGTTATAAGTCTTGGTATTATATTAAATCTGTGGATAGGCATTTCAGACAGCTGCCATGAAAATGTCAAAAGGCATATGAGAATCTGTCGTTAAAAAAGTAGTTCAATTCAGGAATACAATTTGATACAGTGCCTCGATGGTTTAAGATTACCACTCAATCAAGATTGGTTAATTTAGACCCTCCCCTTTATAACCTTCCATTGAAAAGACGAAGCAGTAATAAGCTTTAGCACACGTAACCTATAAACTGCAACTAGGTTGGTGTGAAGTAGTATTTTTATTAATGGACACTGGACAGCTACGAGAAAGAAAGCCTGAGGAGGGGAAAAAAGCGATGGAAGTCATTGGAGAATCTTGCTTTATATAGTCGTGTTCTCGTGTATGTTTTTACAAAGTGTCTCCGCGAAAGAATTTTATATTCACTCATCAAGTCGATCAAGTGATCAACAAATTTTTAAACTTGTTATTAGTTATGGAATTTATGGGGTATGTCCTCGAATGCTTTACGTGCATTAGCTAAATCACCAAACCTTGCATACATATCCACCAAAGCATTCCCTACGTACAAGTCAGATACACAACCACTGCGCCTCAGTCCTCTCCAGACAATCAAATATGTTCATGAATATGAATAATACGATAAAAGCAAATTTGAGGAGGGAGAGAGTACCTTAATGTGGCCTTAGTACCGTTGAACATGTGACTTTGAAACAATCAAAGATATTATTAGAATATTTTCTATAAGTTCAGATTTTATTTTATGCTGATTTAGATTAGATGTTATCTGATATTTGAATTTTAGTTAGAAAAAGACTGTATAAATAGACAAGCTTCTATTCAATAAAAATTGAGAAAGTCTTCTCCACGTTAAAAAAAACCAACAAGTACTATGTGTGAAATGCATTGGCTGGTGTGCTGTGAAGGGGGCAGGGGCGGCTGCTGCAGCTAGCGACTGGTAGCTGTCGCGACTGGTGACTAGTGACGCGGTGAGAGAGACAGAGACAACAAGAGAGAATACGGTGATGGTGAGATGAGAGATAAAGGAAGAGGTGAAGGAAGAAATAAACATAAAGCAAACAATATCATTTTACCAAATGAAAAAGAGCTGTGTAAAATAACATCACTTTGTTTTAGAAGCGAAACGACGAGGTAAAGGAAAAAATAAACATAAATTAAAAAGATGTTTTATTTAATAAAAAAGAGCAGTGTAAAATGACATCGTTTTGTTTTAAAAGCGAAACAATGCGATTTTGCTTCTAAACCAAAATTGCATCGGGCCTTAAGCCGAGCTTTGACCCTAGCAACCCAAGCTCGATCCCGGCCTAGCTCATTTTCATCCTTAGACACGGACATTTCGTTATGTTTATAACTAATGAAATCCCTAAATTGCTGACTTTTAATCAGTTATGGTAAAACTTGTGTCAAATATCAACACTAGGTAGACATGATCTCCACCTTCTGTCTGCAACTTTTTTTTTTTAAGTACACTGCCTACAAACATGGGGCCTTTATTCATATGACATAGAGAAGATATTTTACCACAAACCAAAGGATGGACATAGTCTTTGGCTACATTATCTCTCTATTTTCCAAGAAAACTAATATTTTCTCTTCTTTTTCATAGGTCATTCCCAGGATAGCTTGTTCGCCTCATCTCAATTTTCCATGTCAAATGACATCCATATCTCATTCACCCTGCTGTCAAATTCAAATGGAGAATTGTATTGTGCGACAGTGTAGATAGAAGTGGCATGAGTTCCCTGGCTTTTGTTTATTGCAGCGGCCCACGTAGTGCCTGCAAGACTGGCTTTCAATGCAGCAGCTTCCTCTCCAATATCCGAATCTTTTACAAATCCGCCAAATTGCCTCACTGCTATATATGTCGGCTTCCATCTTTTAACATGAAGGCCTTGTGCTGGAGGTGGATTTTCCTGGTTCTCTTTGGGGACATAAAAACTAATGGCAAATGAGGACTCGCAGAAGGGTCCGTCGCTCGGTAAAACCTCTGTAATTACTGGTGCTGTCATCTCTATCTTTTTTTTATAACTATTCTTCCCTTGAATGTAGGCAAATAACCTTGAGAAAAGGAAAACACACACATTGATTAGCGTAAAGTTCTTGCAGAGGAAATGGAATACAAAAACCTCCGAATAAACAACTATGTTAGTAGATAAAACGTTGTGAAGGATTTAACAGCTCACCACCAAGTTCTTGAACAACTACCATTAGCAACTGAAAGATCTTATTACATACAATCAAACAAGCAGATGCATCTTCTTCAATGTTATAAGAACAGTTAATTCATGCAGATGGGACCATCAAAACCACTGATCAATGTCAAAAGGTTCTACAAATGTAGATGTGCTCCCATCAACTAAAAACTGGTCTCTATCAGAATCCTGGCTGTCATTAACATAATTTGGAGCTAATTATTATCAAATTGCAGAACAAATCTTTAGAATCGAGAATTAACTTCGTGTTTGATGCAATCAAAAGCACAAATTCCCCTAATCAACTGAAAACCACATGCTCCAAAAGCATGAACTATGTAGATTGAAGGTTCTCTGATTGAAATATGTGTGCTCAATCTACCGTAGGTTCAAGCTAGATATAATCATTTTAATCATAAATTAAAAACTTTCCCAACCAGCAAAAGAAATATGAGATAGTTAAACGGTAGAGAATAGAAGTCTTAACTGCAAGAAACCAGTTCTGGTAGCCTTCACAAAGGAGATATCTTGAATGGCAGAAGTTGACATCCACACTGTCGAGTTATAGAGACGAATATCATAGCCGTTGCCAACTTCAATAACATCATAAGCTGGGCATTCTATGCGGTTGCATGTAGGTGGGTTTATGCCTACACCCTTGCTGGTGTCAGTTCCATGCCAGAGACCAAAGTTGGTATTTGAAAGAAGATTCAATATAAGTGATAGCTTCAAAAACTGAAAGACAGCCATGAGAGAATCCTTACGATATGAAACCGAGTCTTTAAGGTAAGGGATACAAAAGTTGTGGTCGGCATATTATAGATTCGAGCAGGATAAAGACTCAACTTTGGTCCACATGTTCAAAGGAATACGGTCATCATGGGACAACTAAATAGCATTCGTTTCCCGCTGTAAAAACGCCACGTAGTGATCATAATTCAGTCGAACAATATTTTTTTTATCAAGATTTAGCTCCATCTTTGAATTATCGATATCTCAAACATTCCAGAAAAAAAAAGAATTTTAGCTTATATTTTTAATTATTAATTTTTTTTGTTGATCCTATATGGTTTTGCCTATTTAATATGACAAAATGAAACATCTCCCTTCTATTGAATTCATTATATACAATCTTTATTACATTTCAAAATGTAAATAAAAATAAATGAATTGGATAACATGATAAATAGAAATTTCTTTTCTCTATTGACTTTGTTAGGAGTAGTGTTTAGTATTTCGTACCGTACCGGCCGATACCGGTTAACATGATAAATAGAAATTTCTTTTCTCTATTGACCTTGTTAGGAGTAGTGTTTAGTATTTCGTATTGTACATACCCAAAAACCGGTACCGGTATGGGTGTACGTGGTACCGGTCAAAAATACCGGTCGGTACCGGCCAATTTCGGTGGTATCGGTCGGTACTGGCCAATTTGGGTGGTATCGGTCGGTACCGGCCGCTATTTAAAATACTGGTCAAATACCGGCCGGTACCGAACATTTTAAAAAATTGGAGGACTTTTTTGTAAAATTTTCAAAAATTTTCAAAATTTTCCTCCCTCCCTCCCTTTTTTTTCAAAGTTTTGAAAATAATAATAAATATTTTATTATTATTAACAATTATAAATTAAATAAAACTTAAAAATAAATTATTTTTATTTTAATTACTAATAAATTATTTTTATTTAAATTTATTTTAATATTTTATATAA
>JAOQMQ010000009.1:11256110-11266140 GCA_027563845.1 Erythroxylum subrotundum | reverse complement strand
TAACAGAAAAATAATTATTAAATTAAATTATTTTTGGAATAATGAAAAAATAAAAAGTAATAATTAAAATTGTTAAATTATTAAATTAAAAATTTATAATTAAATAAAAAATTAATTATTAAAATTGAAAAATTTTAATATAAATTCATTTTCGAGAAAATTAAATATTAAATTTGAATTTTTATTAAATTAAATTTATTTTTTGAAAATTAAAAAATCTAAATTATTTATAATTCGTGACGTTTTACAAAAAACGTCACAGATTGTTACCTATTCCGCGACGTTCACAAAACGTCACTGATGGTTTGGGTTTTTATGACGTTTTCAAAAAACGTCGCGGAAACTCTCACAATCCGCGACGTTTTTTGAAAACGTCGCAGATTCTCTAGGCTTTTCGCGACGTTTTTAAAAACATCACGAAATGTTGGATTTTCTGCAATGTTTTATGAAAAACGTCGCAGATACCCTTTACCTACTCCACATTCTGCGACGTTTTTAGTGACGTTTTTTTAAACGTTGCAAATTCTCTTCTGTGACGTTTTATGAGCTTTTGTGACGTTTTAAAAACGTCGCGAAAGGCCTTCTTTTCTTGTAGTGATTGTAATTTTTAGGGCTAGGGTTTGGAGAGAAATGAAAGAAAAGAAAAATGTGTGTGAGAGAGAGGGAAAAGAAGCTGGTTTGAACAAAAAATAGGCGTGAAAGTGCTACACACGAGCAGTGTGGGAACACACAGGTGGACCGTGTAAATCACTGGTGGTAATTCAGTATACGGGTTGTGTGAATTCACACGGTTGGACCATGTAATTCACTGCATCATTTTTTTTACTAGATCATAAGTACCGGTACAGACTTGAAACACACAAATCCAATGTGAAAGAAATAATGTAAACAACTACATATAAACAAAGCTCATGTAATGGTTTGAGCAAACCATTAAATTGCATCAGTTTTGTCAGGGTTCTGAAAGTGCCAAAGTTGTTGTGGCACCTAATGGATGCCCTGCAAAATAAGGTTTTAGGCCCTGACCATTAACCTTAAAGGCTCCTGAAACTTCACTCCAAACCTCAACCGCACCATGTGGAAACACTTGTAGAAGTTGAAACGGACCAGACCATCTTGCCTTGAGTTGACCTGGAAAAAGACGAAGACGAGGGTTAAATAACAAAACTAAATCACCTTCGTTGAACCTCTTTTCGGTAATATGTTTGTCATGCCACAGCTTGGTCTTTTCCTTGTGCAGGCGAGAACTCTCATAAGCTTCCAATTTTAAAATGTCCAACTCATTCAATTGCATTGCTCTCTTTTCGCCAAAAAATTTCATGTCAAAGTTGAATGTTTTGACAACCCAATATCCTTTGTGTTCTAACTCCACTGGTAAATGACATGATTTGCTGAACACAATCTTATATAGTGTTGTACCCAAAGGTGTTTTAAAGGCTGTACGATAAGCCTAAAAAGCATCATCAAGCTTTAAAGACCAGTCCTTCCTTGACTTATCAACTATATTTGCAATACCCTTTATTTTCCCATTAGAAACTTCAACCTACCCACTTGTTTGAGGGTGATATGGTGTAGCAACCCTGTGAAAGACACCATATTTCTGCAAAAGAGTCTCAAGGGGCTTATTACAAAAGTGAGTACTATTATCACTCAAAAGGGCTCTTGGAATTTCGAAACGAGTGAATATGTGTTTCTTCAAGAACTTGATTACCACCTTAGCATAATTCGTGAAAGTCGCAATTGCCTCCACCCATTTTGAAACATAATCTACTGCCACTAAAATGTAGAAGTTGTTATGGGAGTTAGGAAACGGACGATAAAGTCAATTCCCCAAACATCAAATAATTCAACCTCCAAAATTCCAACTTGTGGCATCTCATCTCTCTTTGACATGTTTCCCGTCCGCTGGCAATTATCACATGTAGCCATATATTGCTTCCCATCACTGAACAAAGTAGGCCAAAAAAATCCTGCTTGGAGAACCTAAGCGACTGTCTTATCTGGACCAAAATGACCACCATAAACTGTCGAATGGCAGTGGTGAAGAACACTCTGGACTTCATCTTCAGGCAAGCACTGTCTAAAAATACCATCTCCACAATATTTATACAGTAATGGTTCTTCCCACACATAGTATTTGGCATCAGAGATGAGTTTCTTCTTCTGTTGATAAGTAATCTCTTGTGGGAACACTCCACAAATGATGTAATTAACCAAGTCTGCATACCATAGTGTTGCAAGAGATGATATAGCTAATAGTTGTTCCCCTGGAATGGAATCATCAATTGGACAGTCTTCACTAGAAACAGTAATCTTGGAAAGGTGACCAGCTACCACATTCCTAGTACCAGCTTTATCCTTGATTTTCATATCAAATTCTTGCAGTAATAAGACTCATCGGATAAGACGTGGCTTGGAGTCCTTCTTCAACAAATGTTGTATAGCTGCATAATCTGTAAAGACAACAACTTTATAATTAATTAGGTAAGACCTAAACTTTTCAAGAGCAAAAATGACTGCCAAAAATTCTTTTTCTGTGGTGGCGTAATTGATCTGAGCCTCATCTAAGGTACGACTAGTGTAGTAGATGGCATAAGGCTTGTTGTCCTTTCTCTGTCCCAAAATAGATCCCAAAGCATGATCACTTGCATCGCACATCACTTCAAATGGAAGATCCCAATTAGGTGCTTGCATAATCGGAGCTGTAACTAAGGTGTCTTTCAACCTGTAATAAACACTCAAACAATCTTCATTAAATTCAAAAGGTATATCCTTGACAAGTAAATGTGTGAGAGGTTTTGCTATTATGGAAAAATCTTTGATGAACCGTCAGTAAAAACCAATATGTCCAAGAAAACTTCTCATACCTTTTACTGAGGTAGGTGGGGGCAATTTTTCAATTACTTCCACCTTTGCTCTGTCAACTTCAATACCTTTACTTGACACCAAATGACCCAATACAATCCCCTCTTGTACCATTAAATGGCACCTTCTCCCAATTCAAAACTAAATTAGCCTCTTCACATTTTTCCAACACTTTTGAAAATTTTTTCAAACAATCATCAAATGACAAACCATAAACAGAAAAGTCATCTATAAATACTTCCATTATGTTTTAAATGAAATCAGAAAATATGGCCATCATACAACGTTGGAAAGTGGCAGGAGCATTACAAAGACCAAAAGGCATTCTCCTATATGCAAAGGTACCGTATGGACATGTAAAAGTGGTTTTGTCCTGATCTTATGGGTGAATGGGAATTTGGAAGAAACCCGAATACCCATCAAGATAACAAAAATGAGAGTTCCTAGCAAGTCTTTCTAACATCTAGTCAATGAAGGGAAGGGGAAAATGATCTTTCCTAGTTGCAGAATTCAACTTACTGTAATCTATGCACATTCTCCACCCGGTGATAGTCCTAGTTGGAATGAGTTCATTCTTTTCATTTTTCACTCTGTCATCCATCCTTTCTTAGGAACTACATGGACTGGACTAACCTATTTACTATCCGAAATAGGGTAAATTATACGAGCCTTAAGCAACTTCAAAATTTCCTTTTTGACCACTTCTTGCATACTAGGATTTAACCTCCTTTGATGTTCAATTGTAGGCCTATGGTCGTCCTCCATTAGGATTTTATGCATGTACACAGAAGGATGAATTCCCTTAAGGTCATCTAGGGAATAACCTATGGCCTTTCTATGTTTTCTTAAGACGCTAACAAGTTTTTCAATATCAGCAGCATCCAATTTAGCATTCACAATTACAGGATAAGTAGAATCAGGGTGGTTCAAAAATTAATACCTTAAATTGGAAGGAAGGGGTTTGAGTTCTACCTCAGGCGCTTTCACTTCAGTTGGTTGATCCACTTCTAGAACTTCAAACTGCTCTTCTTTGGCCTTGTTATTTGCAGAGAGACTTGCTAAAGCTTTAGCAATCATGGCCACTTTTGGAATCTCATCACTTGGTGTTCCATTAGTAATCAAACAATGCTCAAGAAAATCATCCGAACGTTGTTTAGACAAATAGGTATTTACAATAGAATCAATTACATCAATTCTAAAACAATCATCAGACAACCTCGAAAATTTAGTGGCTTTTGACAGGTCAAACTGAACATAATCCTCACTAATCTCAAAAGACAATTTGCCATTTTTTACATCTATCTGATATCCTGCTGTAGCCAAAAATGGCCTCCTAAGAATGACTAGGGTGCGGATGTCTTTCTCTATTTCCAAAATAACAAAATCAATAGGCACATACAAATTACCTACTTTAATAGGCATTTAATACACCAACAGAATATTTATAGATCGATCTGCTAATTGCAAAGCAACAGTAGTGGGTGTCAACTCTCCTAAATCAAGCTTCTTACCTAAAGAGAGTGGCATTAGACTCACATTTGACCCTAAATCACACAAAGCGTGTTCAATTGTAACTTTACCAATTTGACAAGCGATTGAAAAACTACCAGGATCTTTGAGTTTAGGAGGAAGCTTGTTTTGAATGGCAGCACTACATTCAACAGTCAAGGCAACAGTTTCATGCTCTTCTAGTTTTCTTTTATTTGATAAAATTTCTTTTAAAAACTTAGCATAAGAAGGCATTTGAGAAAGTGCATTTGTGAAAGGAATGTCGATGTAGAGCTTTTTGAGAACTAAGAATTTCCCAAATTGAGCATCTAACTTGGCTTTGGCCATTCTATGAGGAAAGGGTATTGGTGGAGTGTATGGTTTTTGGGATGGCTTTTATGGTTCCTTAGAAGGATCATCCTCACTTTTCTTTTCCTTCTCAACTTCTACCTCTTTACTAGCCTTGTCCTGAGTTTCAACTGCGCCCTCTTTTGCAACTTCATTCCTAGGATCATGGGGTCCTTCTAATTGTTTTCCATTTCTCATTGTCACAGCTTTATAATGCTCCCTAGGATTGGTTTCAGGTTGACTAGGTAATTTACCTGGTGGTGTGGTCGATGAACTTGCCTGATTTGCGATTTGGTTCTCAAGCAACATGTTATGGGTAACTAACAGGTCTACCTTAGAGGTTAATTGCTTGATGGTTTCATCTTGCTGTCTTTGGGCTAGTAACATGGATTCCATCGTACTTTCTAGGTTTGATTTTAGAGGTCCTTGTGGATTGGAAAGTCTTTAAAATCCAGGAGGCGGTCTAATGTTTGGCTGAAATGGGGGGTTTTGGTTATTCCTCCAAGAGAAATTAGGATTGTTTCTCCTACCTAGGTTGTAAGTGTTTAAGTGTGGTTCAAATTGAGGTCTGGGGTTAAAGTAGTTAATGGCTTGAACTTGGTCACTACCCTGATCTTGAGCAAAAGGACTACCAACTTGAAAATTAACAGACACATGATCAACAGAACCACAAATTTCACATGCAGAAGTAGAACTACTAGCATTCACAGAATTAACATTCAAACGATCTAACATGTGAGTCGTGGCAGCTACTTTAGCAAAAAGTATAGTAAGTGCATCAACATCATACTTACCAGGAGTGCATTTTGCTGCTCCTAAACAATTAGACCATTGGTAGTTATTGAGAGCCATCTCTTCAATGAGATTGTATGCATTAACATAAGTTTTATTCAAATTTTCTCCACCAGCTGCAGCATCGATTAATGTCTCATTGACTAGAGTAATCCGTTGTAGAAGTTATAAAGGACCATCGAAGTTGGTAAGCCATGGTGTGGACACAACCGAAGTAAATCTTTATAACGCTCCCATGCTTCATACAACGTCTCATCATCTTTTTGTGTCAATGTTGAGATTTGATTCCTGACATTTGTCGTTTTGCTTGGAGGAAAATACTTGGCTAAGAACGTCCTGTATAGTTGATCCCATGTAGTAATAGATCCAGCTGGAAGTGAATGAAGCCATGCTCTTGCCTTATCCCTTAAAGAGAACGGGAAAAGGCAGAGATGAATTGCATCTGGGGTGACTCCATTCATTTTCAGAGTGTCATAAACTTCAAAGAATACCGTTAAGTGCATATTTGGATCCTCGACAGGTGACCCTCCAAATTACGATTGCTGCACCATAGACATAATGGCTAGTTTCAACTCGAAAGTATTTTCTTCCATATTTGGACTCCGAATCCCCGAAGTGTTTTCTTGAACCCCCAGCTCTGTATAATCATGGAGTCGTGGTCCTACTCTTTCTGCCATCGTATTGCTACTGCTGGCAGTTGTCACCTTCTTCTTATTTACAAACCTCTGTCTCTTTCTCCTGTGGTACATTCTTTCGATCTCAAGATCAAATGTGGCTGTGAAAATATATTGCATATAAATCTCAATTCGCCACTATAATTAGAATAGAATTTTGTAAAGCTTAGTCAAGTTTGTTCAGAAAAAATTCAATATTTGACACAAGTCCCCAGTAACGACGCCAAAAACTTGATAAGCTTCGCAAGTATACGGGTTTAGTTAAAGCAATCAAGTGTTGATCCACAAGGACTAAGTCAAAGTACTAAATTTATACCTTCTAAATTTGCTAAGCAATTGAATATGAAAATTCATTTGTAAAGGAAATATCAATACACGATTAACATAATTTAACCTAATATTATAGGAATTTATTCCAACAAAGAATTCATGCCATCCTTATGAAATAAAATATTGATTTAAGTACATTAACCCATTCTTATCAATTAATTATTCCGAAGTAATTAACGTGTTGATTCCAATTTTTAAACTAGTTTCCTAGACTAAAATCGAATCTAACCTAATGCACACAATGGTTAATCTCAAATACTCTTAACGAAGAATCCTATTTCTAGATGTTCTTTCAATTAAGTCTAATCTAGTAATTCAAACATTAAACATCACTTTTCAGTACTTAGTTTAACATCTATCAACATTCAATAAGAAACCATAGATTAGATAGATCAAATCATCATTAGATCAAAATACTATACTAAAAAGTGAGATAAAAAAAAACATTGAATTTAGAAGTAAAGGCATAAGGTTTAATGCATAAATCCCAAATTGAAACAAACATCCTAGAATAAGAAAATTTACAAAGTCATGATTGAATTCAACTAAAGAGTAAAATCATAAACAGAGTAAAATCATAAACATCAACATCCAAGACAAATAACAAGTAAAAAGGGAGGAGAAAGAACTTTAGTTGATTCTTCAAGTAGGAAAGTAATACAGCCACAGAGTTATTGAAATGGATTATAAATTGAATCACGAAGATCCTAATTGGTAAATTAATTCTCTGAACTCTATTATGGCTTGCAGATGTAACCTTTAAATAATAAGCTAAACTAGGTGGCAAGTGTCCCTTTATATGCAGTAGCCAACCAGACAATAGAAGGGAATTATTTTCATTTCACTGTGTCACGCCGCAAACTACTTCCTCTCTTTTGTTTACGACTGGTGTACTACCTGAGAATGTGCGTAGGTTATTTTGTTTGCTACCTTTGTCCCAAGATGAATATTTAAGAGAGGTCTTTAACTACCTATGCTTTGTACCCTCCTGTCTCCAACCTTGAGGTTATAGTCTAGTAATTTGGTTTTCATTTGTAATAAGTTGCTGGCTTTAGCCTTGTGTCTCTTCTTGGCTTCTCATGTAAATTTCCCTTTTGGTCTTGCAGTTTCTTATTCATCACTAATTCTTTATTGGTTGACATTAGACCAAGCTGATCTCATTTCTAAAACAGAACTAATGGGTAGCGTGCCAATGGTTTGTACTGCCGGTCATCTTGGTGCATGCAGAATCCATGTAAATTAGCGGCTGCAGAGGGATCAATCAAACAGCCTTGAAAGCTAAACACGGATAATTGTGGCTTGCGTTTGCTTTTGTCAAACATACGTTAACCATTAAACAAATGGTGCGAAACTAAAAAGACTTAGAGATCAGATGAAAGAAAAACATAAAATTAAAAAGCCTGCTTAAAGCTGACCGAATCGTCCATAAGTTTACATTCCACGGAGATTAATCTGATGTTTAAGAGGACATGTTAGGCAGGCCAAATAAAAAACTCTGGTTATGTTCCTAACAAAGTAATGAGTCCGAAGTCCCTTCTGATATGCTGAAGAAGAAAAGTAGAATGCTGGTTCTATGTAATTAAACCTAAATCAAACTGGCAGTCATCTTAACAATTGCAGTAGCATCACCCGTTGCAAAGTTTCCTATCCTACTTAAGAACAAAAGCTTTTCCCATTCTTTTGTTTTCGCTAGTGAGAACTAGTGAAAAACGAAAAAAGACATCATTGTGTTGAACGTAGAGAGACGACCCTTCAGCAGCTAGAGTCTACGAAACAATTGAGAGCAATAGTCTAAGGCCCTGATCGGTTTAAAGTTAATTTGGAATCTAACTTTTTCAAAAATAAATCTACTAAAAGGAAAGATATCCGAGTCCGTGCCCCGCGAGGGTGGCGTGCTACATCACTTAGTCAAAAACTCAATATATTTTTTTTTAATTTCGATTTGCACATTCCAAAAACATATTACATTTTGATCAATCTCTTTTGCAAAGCCTTTTCCCAATCGGAAAGTTATACACAACAAGTATACTCAAATACACAAAATGCAATATTGCGAAAAACACAGTTCAGTGCGAAAAGAAAAAGACACAATGCAGACGCGAACTGATCCCGTCTTCTAGCTTTCCCTTGTATGCAGTAATTATACTCCCGTTTACCTAACGGGGTATTCTTCAAATCTTGTAAAATAATTGCAAATTTTGGGTGAGTTTTGCGAATTCAATAAGTGACCATGATCGATGGCTCACCCAGTCTCATAACACATAATTCACACATCGCACTTTCTTTTACATTTCACATTCATATAATTTCACAATCAATACTCTTAATCATTCATATTATGCACATGCAATGCACATGAGACTCACTTTTCATTTGTTAATTTGTTGTGACCGAGTGCCTAAACTGTCCCACGTAGGGGTCATTAATAACTGTCCCTTATCCATTTAGAGGATACAAGGCTCATTAAACGTTGAGCCTGAGGCTCTGAATCACTTTTGAGCTCAAAGCTCATTTGTACTCGTTGAGCTTAAAGCTCTGATCGGTGGCTACTCTGGTTACAACAACCATTATATTTTATACACTTATCCAATGAAATGCATCAATCATATTGGCCTCTTGCCATTCACTCACTTTCACATGTCATCAGACCGTAGTCCGGCATTCAACAGTAGAGTTGAGAAACATATTCTCATACATATGCAATGCATAGTCAAAAGTCATTTGTCATTGGACCGTGGTCCGACACTTATCAATCATATAATGCACACTCAAAGCACATGTATCAATCACATGAAAATACACATAGTTCATCCAATTCACAATCAAGTAGCACTTCAATATCACAACTCCCCAATACACAGTCATCGGACCTTCTATCCGGAATCCACAATCAAATCACAATCCATCACCATTTATATGAACATTCAGTAATCAATCAATACAAATTTAGAAAACAGAACAAATAGTGAAAGGAGACCATCTCGGACTACTCACAGTACGCTTCAGATTAGCATTTGCTTCCAAATTCTGGAAATGCCTGTCTATGGACTTTTAACTTGCACAACCTATTTATGCAATACGTTGCACACACATTAATAATTTTGCACAATTTTAAGCATTTATTTATGCATATATAAATGTACGATGCATGTTCATGACAATCCCGGGTATTTTCCCACTAATTTCATTACAAAATCATTCCCATTTCAAAACTCATCTAAGTATAATTTATATTTATGTTTATGCCTCACTAAACCCATTAAAATCTCCATTCCTTTCTCATTGACTCACTTCAGAAAATTTCTCCAAATTACACTTTCGGAGTTTGCTTTGCATAGTAAGTCTAATAAGGTAATTGGCAAAATGGAGCAACACTTCCTTCTATAAAGTTGTACTCAAATATCTTAAGTTTCTATTGCCACCAAAATCACTTAATTTGGTTCAATAATTTGGAATGTATGCCTCAAACATTTTCGGACTGTTCTTAAGCAGAACCAATGTACTATACCCAAATTCCACTTAGAAATTGAACA
>JAOQMQ010000009.1:11223520-11239229 GCA_027563845.1 Erythroxylum subrotundum | reverse complement strand
TCGACTCAAGATTCGGTCCCTCACTTTATCAAGTTCGCGATTCAACCTTGCCAGAAAATCAAAAACCCGTTCACTTTCTACCTTCCTCTTATAGCGTGTGCTATCGTTAGGGCATTCCCAAGCCTTATCTGAACTCAAATCGAGTTCTTGCCAAAGCCCTACAATTTCTATATAATACTTCATGACTTCCCTTTCACCTTGTTTCAATTGTCACAACCTGGTCTTGATCTAGAAGATTTGGGAAGCATATTCAACATCCAAGTAGGTCTCCCGAACGAACTCCCAAACATCGTGAGCCATTGACAAAAACAAGTAGGCCTTTCCAATTAAGGGCTCCATTGAGTTTACCAGCCATGCAGTCACCGTTGAATTTTCAGATCTATAATGTTGCAAAGCCAACGCCTCGGTGGTGAGTGGTTCTTCATCTCTCTGGTAAGATAACCCATTTTTCCTTTTCCATCTATCATCATCTTCATTGTTTGGGCCATTCTCGGTAGTTTCTCCACGGTGAGATTGAAGGAGGAAGGCTCCAAATTTTGTGTGCCCAAGTAGGGGACGCCTCCCTCTTGTTATCGAGAGCTTCGGAGGGAATGAATCTGCTGGTGGTGTCAGTCATTGAAGATGACGGTCACATCCACTCTGATACCATGTAAGAAAATAGAGTGAAAAAGAATGACACAGTGAATTACGTGGTTTGGTTATTTCAACCTACTTCCATGGGAAAGAATGACTACTATGATATTTCTTCTTCTTTTTTTTTTTGTACAAGCTATAGAGTTTTATAATATACAAATAGGATTCTAATTTAGGAAAGAAGCCCACCTATAGGATACAATTAGAAGAGATTGCCTCCCAATTAAGAAGACCAAAATAGATAGAAATCCCTCAATCTCGTGATTTCCACACTTTATATAATATATTGTAATATGGTCAGCTTCTACCATAACTTTTTCGCATGTTTTGGTCTTACTTATATTTGCTTTTAATATTTGTGGAATGAGAAAATAGGAGTAGCTATTGCATGTTAGAAATGAATGGAGAGACCTATGCTATTTTCAAAATATCATATTTAACATTGTGTTTGATTTCATATAGGATTACCAATCAACCTCCCACGCCCCGTAAAAATATGGTGGAAAAGGACAAAGGAAAATATCCTTTCCACAAGTGCAATGATAATAATACTATTAAGGACATGGTCAGGCCGATCCTAAACAAGGGCAAGAAGGACACTTGCTCAGAGCTCACTCCTATTTTATTTTATTTTATTCTTTATAAGGCTCACTTTTGATACTTATAAAAAACAAAAAGAAACAAAATAAGACTCTTTTTTTACTTTAATCGGGTCTATAAACTATTAGAAACGGCCTGGACATGGTAGAGAGGAAACAACGAATATAACATGTTCATGGCAAGTCAAATTGTTAAAAACGAAATGTAGTACTGTATGCAGCCAATATGATATTCTGTATTGAATCGCATATTGTATGGAAAGTTGGAAATTTATATTGTTTTCTGACTAACAACATGAAAATCTGTTTGGTTTCAAAGATGGTTCAAATGAGAATCCTGATAGATGACCTTAGATAAAGGATCTTTAGGCGCATATGTCTTTCCTTGAGTTCTAAGTTATGCCATATGCTTGAAGTTTAACTAGTATCCTACTCTCGTGATATCTTCTCCGATGCTATTTATTTTTACTGCATCATTTTCTCTGAATGAGCAGTCTTTTCAAAGTTACCCAAGAGGAGTGTTAACCTTTTGTTTCTTTTCAATATTCTACAATCATCAGCATCTTCTTCTGGGTAAACTTTTTTGCTTCTTGTTATCAGCACATGCATCTTTACCTTTGGCTAGGGGGCTGTAAAGGCGTTCCAAGCATCGTAATGAGTAATGATATGAGCTTATACTTTATAAAGGTTTTGGAATCCAGCTGCCATCATTATGGAGAGTATTTCCTATATGTCCTTTTTTCAGAGCATTGTAATCAGAGTTTACAGATACTTTTCTATTTGCAGGCATTCAGTTTTGGACAAGTATTTTGGAGTAAACTGTGATATGCTAAAACCATCAGTTTGATGGGAAGTTTTGAACAGTTGATGAAAATCATTTGGTGATCCAATCATGTAATCTTCGGCAAATTAAAGCGAAATCTAATATGGTGATTTAACATGATGTGAGATTAAGAATGTGTGGTCGACCAAGCAAACACGCACCAGCGGTAAAAAGCAATGCAGTCATAAAAGTAGCCATTAACGCACAATATTCCGAGTAAAAGAGGCCATTAGCAGGAGTCCCTAATCATAATCTTCAGATATTACTATTTCCTAATCATTTACTAGTGACTATAAATGTTTATCCATTTATTGAGAAAAGAAAGTTGTTTATCCAAGTTTTGAGAAAGAAATGTAGTTGGCGCTTGCAAAAGATTGCCAGAGGCCAAAGCGATGCAAGGTCATTTCTTTACCATTAAATGCATGTGTAGTAGTAGCATGCATGGGGGTGTGCAGCCGAAGTGGTAAAGAGATGGAAGCATAGACCAAGAAAAAGAAAAAGGTTTTGGTAATAATTAGTAGTGGAAGGGGGGGAAAAAAAGGAGGGAAAAGGCAGGTTTGTTAAAATGAGATTCCCTAAAAGAAGATGACTTATGCAAATATGCTGAAAAGAGGAAGGAGAGAGCAACTTTTGGTTTGTCTGGACGTGTAGTAGATGGAGATAAAAAGATGCAATCTTTTTTACAAGGCAAATGGCATGTATGGTACCTTAACCCTGCAACTAACGCACACTTTCCAAAAGCTTGGATATACCGTAAGACCACAAGCTCTTCTTTCATTAATTCCGAGGTTTCTATTCCTTCTTTTGCATGCTGAATATACTAAGTTGCTCCAATAATGATTTGCTTTTTACCTTTTTTTTTTTTTTCAAATCTGGCTAAGGCCTTTTCGTTTAGAAGTTGAATCAACATGTTAATAGCTTAATTTCTAGGATTAACAAAGCAACATGCCTTCTTGTTCATTGCACGGTATAGTTGTCGATCTGATTTTGCCTATATAGTTGATAAAAAAGAAAATCTAGTTAGATGCATTCAACCAATACTTGTAAAATTGGGATATACCCTTTTTCTTAATCTATGTAATAACCCAGCACCTTTTAAGCTTGAAGATAAAGTCTCAACCATTAAACTTCATCTTAAAATTATGCGTTTACATCTTTCATGATGCTAATCTTACAGAGAGTTTCAATATCCAAAGCACGCTGTTTTATAAAGACTCACTCGTAATTCATCAAAGGACCAGGAATAATCGTCCAATAGTGGCGTGTCATCAGGAAAATAGAACAGTTTGTATGAGAAATGATTGTGGATGCTAACGTAAGTGAACCTACCAACTGAAACGATACGTGTTGGATATGCTATGGAGCCATGCACGGAATTTGATAAAGGGTTAGAAAAGAAGACTCTGAGAATAGTAATTCAAAGTTTCAAAGTTCAATCGAATATCATTTTCAAAACCGTTGACATTTTCTTTTCATTTCTCTACTACGAAGTTCCGGACCACCACCCCACCAGCACAAATACATAGAGACCAGACCGTCAGCTCAGTTTCCCTTTCCACTCACGCTTATAACAGGTTTCAGCACTCTATACCCTTCTTTAAAAAAGACCATTATTTCTTTGAAGCTTATCGTCCTCTTTTCTTAGTACGTTCCATAAAGTGATTGTGGAAAAGAAGTTGTTGGAAATTGCTATATTCTTCAGTCTTCATGAACATTCTTCAGTAAGACTTTGTGTAAGAACTTGGATATGCATGAACATTTGCGCAAGTGCATGGCTGGTGCCGTGATCTCATTGGAAAGGTATTACACTTTGAAAAATGTACTCGGTAGAGATAGGAAATTAGATGGTTAATACTGACTTGTGAGGACATAAATAACTATTTTTGGTTTAATTGGTTAAATCTACGAGTCTAGGGCTCGTCCGAACTACTTGCATGTAGATTTCTATCACGATAAATTAACTATAATTCCACATGCATAATTTGTCAGACATGAGCCATATAGTAGAGGAGTTTGGCAGTCCAATTTGAAACCTGTCAATATTTCAGCCAAGGCCAAATGTGAGTGGTCACATTGGATGTTTATGCTTTTGGTAAGAAATCTACATCAATCGGCTTTTCACAGAAATTATGCTTAGTAAATGCAAGACAGTACAATGATAGTCCATACTTAATATGCCTGTCTAAAATCCAAATCTCATCCCCTTTTCGACTATTTGCATAAGAAGTTTAGAAATGAAATTAAGTATTTGGTAGTGCCAATGTCCACAAGGCAATAGGTTGGTTTTGAGGGGGCATTAGTCCATTCCAAGGCCCCTCACCTCGTCAACATGATTACCTCATCAGCTTCTTGCTTGTCTTTGTTCATTACTGTTTGATGATACAATGTACTATCCTCCTTTAAAAAGTTGATCTTTAATTCTTTTAATAATTGATCATTTCCCATGCAGGATCCCCTCTTACCTTCAATATCTGAATATCGAACCTTATTTGTTTATATCATCTTCTTCGCAAAGATCTCTTGATTTGCAATGTCAAAGGATGACTATATTGTAGTGGGGCTGATATACTTATCTTCCCTTTCAACTATAAAGGTTGTCAGTCAATCATGGTTATAGCATGGAGACAGGAGGGGCATCTCCAACTTGTCTTTATATGCCAATGGGGTACTCTTTCTACAGTACTACAAGCGTCGTGAAGAGCTAAAAGTGGAAACTCTAGGCATCTAATACCGCTTTCCATCGATCTCATGTCAGTTGTATTGCGCGGCAGGCTTGTGATCCATAGCTATCGAGATAAAGATGGGACAAAAGGGGCAAAGGTAAAAGGGAATTTGCATTAATTACTGCTAGCAAAGGTAAATTCGAACTTGCATTAATTACTGCGAAGGACATCAAATAAAACTAACACATTGTAGATAGAAATACATATATGTAACATTTCCTCCTCAACAAGCATCAAATTATCACTAAGATGATCCAACATATAAGCTACTTAAGGGACCAAATTGAAGGTAGCTTCAAAAGTATGAAATTAACAACAAATTGATAAGCATTTAGAGAGATTTAAGAAATATAGCTAAAACAAAGAATATAATTCTTTAAACCCTTTATAATATCTCTCTGTCTTCGAAGGTAGGCAAATGATTTTTTCCTTCATATTTTTGCGTTCTAGCAATCACCCCAAGCTTCAGAGGCAGGAGGATGAGTGTATCCAAAACCATGATTCTGGAATCCTACGCCCCCCGTGTAATTTAGCATTTCCCTGAGGTTCAGGCTGATGTTAACATGGCTCCTACCACTTGCAATACCATTTCCATTTCCATTAACACCATGCTCTTCACAAGCCAGACCAAGAAAGTCCCTAGTCAAACGATCATTCTTCTGCCACGTGGCGAGGCTGCTCAAGTTCGGACATTGTGAGATGTGACTCACTGAGTCAGCAACTTGATGACTAGCCGGTCCTACCTCACCCATGTTCAATGGGATCAGGTGGCTTTGACCCACAGTGCTCTGAGTTGCACCCACAGTTGCAGCCTTTTGAAGGAGTGCAGTGGCTGACAGATGGTGCGATGCAGTAGCTGTGACGGCATTGGAGTGTGAGAGGCTTTGGAAGGGTGAAACTACCAAACCCTTGTGGACGGTGGTGAAAGGTGGTGGCTCTTGGAAAAGTGGCGTAGTAGTACTACTCTGAAAGGGGTGAGGTTCAGGCTTGATGTGAACCGAGTTTTGAGGATGAGTAGGGTTCTGAGATTGATCCCATGGAGAAAGTGAGATCTGATGGTTAGGGAAAGTAAAGAGTGGTGGGTGAGTCTGTGAGGTCTGGAGAAGCAGAGTTTGATTTGAGGACATCATTTGCTGAGCTGAGAGTCTCGCGCTTTCTTCAGCTAATGCATCACAAAAAGCTCTGTGTGTTATGAAGCTGTCCTTCCTGTTAATAAGTGAATGCAAATAAGATTAGCATATCAAAAACAAATTAGATGTTAAGCTTATAAACGATAATTAGCAATGAGTTAGGAATGATAAATACTGAATGAACAAGTTGAAATGGAAAACAAAATCAGGGTATGACAGAACAAAGCAAGTAAACTAATTTGAAGAAGTTGACATTTTCAAGATTTAATATGAAAGTTAATCTGATCACACTAATGCTTGTCTTTTCTTTACTAAATCTTTTAGTGGGTTATTAATGCAAAGGAAGAGATAAAAGTCCCGGGGTCATGCATGCGGATAGGATGGATACATGGTTGTCATAAAGCTAGAAAGCACAAAGCATAATGATCTTCTTTGGTCAAACAATGGAAAGAGAAAGAGAGAATGGGCGGGCGAATGTGAATGTGCATGCAGAAATGGAGTAGACAGTAGGGGAAAGAAGATCGAAAAAATTGAGCTCATGCATGAAACAAAGATACGCAATTGAGACCCCCAAGCATGTGGTACTGATGAAGAAAACGAAAGCAGATGGGGCACTATCGGATTTTTGTGCAGATTTATCTACTTTAATGATGGAGGAGGTCAGAGTTTCAGTGTCTTCCTGCGAGTAAACTTTGACAACTCTCCGTGAAAAATCACGAGACGTACCTATGTACCAGTAAAAAACATAAAACTAAATAATTAATATGAGCTTTTTTCTTTTAGCAGATATTCATCATTTTTTAAGGAGTGCAGGCTGTTCACTGCTAAGCCCCCAAAAAGCGTAAACACTGTCAGGAAACCCAAACAAGTTTCTCAAACTGAAATGCATAAATTGCATTAAGCTTTGTTTAGAAAAGCTCAGGAAAATCTACCAAGTAGTTAAGCATTTAATGCAAGAATATGATTCTGATTTGAAGAGAAAGTTTGTAAAAAATTTGACTGTGTTCGTTGTTCCTTTATTTCCCCACCGTTTATGTTCTTTTCAAATCTGAACTTGGCTGGTCTTAGACCCGCAGGGTATTGTTTTAATTGCCTTTGTAATGTAACCAGTAGCAGATACTTTTATTAATGGCTTCCATTTCTATGGAACCTGCCAACAGCTTTGAGCTTCAGATATATTCCATGCCGAGCTTACACTCTTTCACAAAAATAGCTACTGGACGAAACAAACTGATGCAAAATACGAACACCATCCCGAGGACACGATACCTCCCATGTTAAACATTGCCATGAATGTTGATAGAGCTCATCATGTTGAATTAAGTAATGAAGAAGGTAGTAATGAGGCTTATGTAAAAAGGGAACTCCAAAAAGGTCAAGAAAAAGAGAAAGTATAGGAAAATTAACCTGGAAAAAAGGGTTCCACAGTCACATCTGTACTCTCTTGTTCCGCAGGTTTTAGAATGAGCTTTCCAGTCTGATTGAACTGCATAGATCTTCGAACACTTTTCACATTTCCACTTCTTTTCTCCATGTTTTCTGCAGTAGTGCTTCTTAATACCAGTGAGGTCACCAAGAGCCCTAGAAGGATGATGGTGAACACACGATGGCTCAGGGCAAACATACGCTCTCTTCCTAATATCTTTGCTGTTTCTTTGCTTGAGCTTCCATGGAAGGTTATGGCCTCTCCTGTGAAGTTGAAGATTTTGATCTCTCTGAAACCCTTTGTTGCAGATCTCACATACAAATCTATTTGTAGCGAGTAAGGTCTTTGGAGATAATGCTATCACTTCCGCGTCGGGATCTACAAAACCGGTAGTTGATAAACATCTAAAACCGATCTTAAAATTTTACTAGTCTTAACGCTAAATCAAAATACTGGAAGAACATTATTTTATAATTACCTGGGTTGCCTGGTAAGCTTCTCTTCTTCTTGATCTTCTGTTGTTGTTGTTGTGAAGAAATGGCTGTTGAAACAATTGGATTTAGGCCGCAAAAATCCTGAACTCTGGTACCAGTAGAAACAGTACTAGTTTCTTCAGACAACGTAGAGTTAGATATGGATGCAGGAAACATGCTTATGTAGCAGAAAAATCCAACAAAGAAAAACAAGAAAATTGATCCCTTTTGTTCGTTTGATATCTTTCCACAACTTTAACCTCTTGTTCAAGTTCCTAGTTTGCACCTTTGAAGACACAAGAAGTTAGCAGACTAAGTAAGTCCAGGCCTGGAATATTAGAGAATAGTGGCTCTGGACACAACTAAACAAAACTTTGTTGATGAACAGGTGGCAGGGAAATATAGACACAGAAAGGCATCATTCATTGGGTTGCAAAAGTAAAATCTCGTGAAGAGATGATGATGATGGGTTATTCTCCAAGTCGCTGTCTAGCCATGGATAATTGCTTGTCTGAGCAGCTCTGAAATACGATAGAGATACATCTCTTTCCAAGCTTTGTTTGTCTCTCTCTCTCTCACAGTCCTAAAGACCATCTGAGAATGAGAGTTTACCATGCAATCAAATATAGAAAGACCAGACAATAAGATGGGTTTTCCCCAAAAACCTAATACACTCTTCACTACTCAAGAAACCTCTCCCTTCTGTTTATATATGCCCTATTCAGATAGATAGAGACAAAGAGAAATTATCACATCATCAGTAGCTGGTATTGTAGATAACAGTTATACAGGATGTGATGATTACAGTGGCTGACCACGGATGACGATAGAGAAAAACTTGAGAATTACAAAGACTAAAAGATTAGAAAAAGGGTAATGAAGAAAAGAAAATGGATAAAAATTCTGAAAAGAAGAGAGATATTGGAGAGAGAAACAGAAGAATCCCAACCCCACTTGAATCATTAACATTTCTTTTTGTGTGTTTAATGAATTTTCTTTTGAATTTTGACGTTGGCACTTTCTGTCTTTTCTTTTGTTCCTGTTATAAAACACCCAAACCCTAAAAGGACCTTGATTTGAATGGAATGATAACAAAAAAGATGGTTGGTTGCTTATTACCAGGTGAGAGCTTATAGCAATGAGAAACTTAAAAAGCTTGGGGAGATAGAGAGATGGGCCTTCTCAACCTTTTTTATTAGTACTCCACAGCTAGCCGACATGATTGGTATTATTGATTGACTGTTTCAGCTTATAGTTTATCACAATATTCATGGCATTTGAATCACTGCCTTATAATTCCTGTTTTACCATAATTTGTGTATTGACGGATTTGCTAACCAATCATTAAAGGACTTCAAACTCCAAAGCCATGCCAATTAAATTCTTGCAAATAATGGGAGCTGATGGCATTGCTAAATTTAGTATTCAGAATCTGCTTTTCTTCTATACCTGCCTGCGAGTACAATTCACAACTATTTAAAAACTCCGTTTTTTATAAAGTACCCTTAGATGACTCTTTATTGTTTTCTTTGAATAGTTCTTAACTAAACATAAAGATTGTTGATCTCCTTCATGTTACTTTGAAGGCTTCAGGAATATTATATCTAAGTTTCTTCTTGTCCATTATCTCTGTTGAGGATTTTTCCCTCCTTCCTGTCTCTCTTTCTTTTGCAATTATTCTAAGCCATCCTAGTGCAAAGAGAAAGTGCTGATACAAACCCCACCACAGGGAATTTGGAAGGTTTCCTCTCTTCTTTTATTTCTCCTTTATGAGCCCTTTTTTTTATATTCCAAACCCAAATCTAAAGCCATGAAGAGATCGGCATAAACTGACTTTCTTATTATCCTCTTCAAGATAAAACCCAAAACTAGACTTAATTTACTTCAACTCGTATAATTATGGGGGATAAGAGCGGCATTGGGAGTGGGAAAATAAGAGATTCTCTTTCTTTATGGTGCATGCATGCGTGGCCTAAAACATGGCAGCTCAAGACGATAGCAACCACCATGCGAAAATAATCCATTCGCCTTTGTTAGGACCCATTTACATATTTACATTTCACCTTTCAGATATCATTCGAGTGCTGCTCTTACATACACTTTGGAGAATCCAATGTGGGTTTGCTTTTGATCTCCTTTGAATCAATATGGCTTTGAGGTGAGATTCATTTTGCTTTTCCTTCGTGATAAGGTGAGGTTTATGCTTCGCTGATTCATCTTTAGGGTTCAAGGTACATACAGGAGCTTAAAAACCAACATCATTTTATGTTGTTCTTAAGTGAAACATTCAAATCCACTTTCACGCTTTGATTCCTTACATAAAATTCATAAGGAACTTCAAATGGCCTAAAGTAAGTAGTACGTACTCCCAAATTCTTGACAGTAACCAGCTTTCTAATATTCCAGTGGCGTGACATTTCTCCTAACAATCATGAATACAAAATCTTCAGGAATCTTTGTTCCCCCAATCGTCTATTTAATTGTGGAGTGATTAATTCTTACCTCATCATCTAGATAATAGTAAAAGATTAATGACCAGCTTTTCATCTTATGGATAAAAGTTCAATTAATAACTATTAGTCTTCGATTGATTTACTGTCCAAATGGTCACTAAAATTTAGTGGTTAAAAGTTTTGTTATAGTATATTCTCTTTTTGATACAATAATGGAAGAACTTATTCAATATTTCAAGAAACTTTACTTTAGTGAAATGAAGGTACCCCTACCTTTTTGCGGTTCATATAAAGTACGTACTCTCTCGACGATAAAATAAAGGAAAAATAAGTTTGAATAAACGGAGATTCAAGTGTGTCCATGTCTATCCAGCTGCATGAAAAAATAGGTGATCTTTTGCGCAATGTTGAGTAATCATGAGGATCAAATTCATCTATTTACCAACTAGCTATTGTCCATTTGCCGTTATAATAAATATTCAAGCTGTGGAGACAAACTGATCATGAGAAGGAATAAGAATACGCTCTTGTGGGCCATTCCTTTTCTTCACGGGTTCTTCTTCTATTCCCAGATTCTCTTCTGCAATTTCTTGCCCTTTAAGCTCACAATAAACTCACATAATTGAGTAGGTGCAAACCAAAACATTTTGTTGTCGCTTTCTTCCTTCTCCAATATTGATGTCTCTCCAAATCTTGTACACTCTTAGACTTCTGTTACGTAGGATGAATTATAATGGTTACTTATGATATTTAGACATTATTTATATTAGAAAATTTTGAATATGATCCACAAAATATCAAGATAAAGATAAATAATTTGTAATACAAAATAAAAATTATGTGATAATTATAATAAATTAAATTGTGTGGCTATGATTAGTTTGCTTAACCAATAAATATCCACTAATCTTCTTATTTCATGTGTTTAAATATAAATTCAAACATCCAATAGTAAAGTTTGTGAGCATTCTAATTTTATAGATTTTAAGTTACAAATTATTATTTTTAACTTATAATTAGTGATTGAATGTTTGTATCATAACTCTTCGTTTTTACTCATAATGATATTTTGTGTGATGTACTTATTCTAATACTAATTGATCCGTAATCTTGCTCTATTTACCTATCATTCTAACAGTGATATCATGGCCTAATTAGGGTGTATATAGCTACTTACCATATGCTCTATAGTTGCAATATAAGTAGATCTTTCACATTAGAAGATAAGTTAGATATTGCTCACTCTTTAAAGATACTAAAATATATTACTCATGACACAATTATTAAGTATGTGAAATAGTAGGAGCTATTCCTCTTAACTCAAAATAGTTTGTAATAAAAGCAATGACAAACAAATTTAAGATTGAGAAGTTCAATAAAAATAATTTCTTGTTATTAAAGTTGAAGATGCCCTCACAAATGTTTGCCGTTATTAACGGAAGACCAACAGACTTCACAGATAACGCCAAATGGAGTGAAATAGACGTAAATTCCATTGCAAATCTTTATGTAAATTTAAATGATGAAGTTTTATCAAGCACAGAGAAGAGGGAAAACAAAAAATTACATATGAGATTATTGCACTAAGTTATACAAGGTCAAGTTATTCAATAATAATTTTTTCAGAAATAGCTTATAATCTCGGAATGTTAAAATCCACTTTGTTGATTGACCACATTAATAATTTGACTATTTTATTCTCTCAGCTCATATTATTGGATTATAGAATAGAGCTATATAAACATACCAAACTTTTACTTCAAAGTCTATCTAATTCATATGATCAACTTATTATCAATTTAACTAATAATCTTCTTACGTACTACTCAGTCTTCAATGACATAACTGCAGTCATATTTTTAAAGGAAGAAGTCGACAAAAGAATAAAGAAGATAGACAATTTGGTTTATAGCAAGTTAAAGTCTTGATGGTGATAAGTGGAAGATCAAAAAAATGTGGACCAAGTGGGAGCTAAATCATGGTACACCAAAATTAAGAAGAAAGAAGAATTTAAAATGCTACAACTGTAGTAAGAAAAGTCACTTGAAAAATGATTGTTGAAATTTAAATAAGAAAAATTTTAATCCTCAAGAAAATTCTATAGGTTCTTTAAATGATGATGATACTTTATGTTGTGAAGTAACAACAACAACAACAATTAAGAGTAGGAAATCACAACTTGATATACAACTCTTCAACTCATGAGCTACTTTTCACATGATCTCTACAAGAGAATGGTTTTCACTTAAGAAACTATTTCATAAGGATCTGTGCATAATTATGAAGATTATCTTTTAAAGGTTGTTGGTATTAGAACCATTAAATTACATATGTATGATGGTACAAGTCATACTATTCAGGAAGTATAACATATGGAGGGCTTTATGTAGAATGTATAGAGGGATTTATGAACAATTTGTGAATGACTAGATGATATTGGTGCAAAATAGAAATTATTAACAAGATTTTAAAGATAATTTGAGGCATGCTTGTCCTTATGAATGGAGAGAAGATAAGTGCAAACTTGTACAAGTTAAAGGGAGAGACATTGTTAAAAGAAAAGGCATAAATTACTTCAAATAGTCCAAGTGAAATATCTCTAGTGTTATGGTATCAAAAAGTTGAACATATGTCTAAACAAGGAATAAAGACCTTTGTCAGGAAAAAGTTACTCCCTGGACTCTTGGAGGTGTTACTATCTTTTTCTGAGCATTGTGTTACAACTAAGCAACACTACATAAAATATAATAATTAAATTCAAGATCATTGCCCTTGAATTTGTTCATTTTGATGTATATCAAGCACTAGTTCCATCCTTAGAAGGAGTAAAGTACTTTGTCTCTTTCATTGATGATTACTCTAAGAGGTGTTAGATGTATCCTATCAAGAGGAAAGTAGAAGTGTTTTCAAACTTCAAAGCTTTTAAAGTATGCATGGAACTTGATTATAGTAAAACGATTAAGTACTTAAGGACTGATAATGAAGGAGAATAAAATGGCGATGAATTTGATGCATTCTATAAGCAATAAGACATAAAAGATAATTCACTATTGCATACAATGCTTAACAAAATAGACTAAATAAGTGGATGAATAAAGAACAACACTGTTGATGGTTGTAAGCCTAAATAAGGTTTTCTTTACAAAAGCAGTCAATATTGCTCATTATACGATGAATCAGGTTCTATCAACTATAATTAAGTTAAAGACATTGATAGAGATGTAAACAAGGAAGCCAATGGATTATTTCAACGTCCATATGTTTAGAAGTCTTGTCTACATGATGTATAATGCCAAAGAAACCACAAAATTGGATCTTAAATACTTATTGTTAGAATGTACTGATGGTGTGAAGTTGTACGCCTATGAGATCTCCCTGTCTGGAAGGTTATTATTATTAGGGAAGTGAAATTTATACAAGATAAATTACAAAGAAAATAAGAAGATAACAATATTTTATAAAGAAGTTTAGAACTATAATACAGGTAGAAAATAAATTTCAACAAGAGACATCTTTTGATGTTATACTAAACTAGTATTTTGAAGAATCAATTGAATTTGAAGCTCCTATACTTCTTCAATTAGATTATTCAAAATGACCACTATATTGGCACTCAAATTATATAACAGAGGCCAATATAACTTATTGCATTTTAAATGAGGATAGAGAGCCACTAACTATCTAAGAAGCACTTAATAATTTAGATGCCTCTTAATGGATGATAATAATGCAAGAAAAAATTGAAGCTCTTCATAAAAATAAAACTTAGAAACTTGTACATTTACAATAAAGAAGGAATCTAATTAATAATAAATATGTTTTTAAGATCAAGCAAAATGGTATCCATCAAATGGAGCAATAATAAGCAAGATTGGTAGTACAATGATATGCTCAAAAGGAAGGACTTGACTTTAATAAAATATTTTTTCCTATGGTTTGACTTACTATAGTCAAAGTAAACTTGGCAATATATGTTGTATTTCACTTACAACTAACTATATGTGTGTTGTATTTAAATTATATCTAGAACAGCTAGACGTGAAAATTGCTTTTTATCATGAAAATCTAGAAGAAAAAATTTATATGCTCCAACCATAAGGTTTTGAAGAAAAAGGAAAAGAGAACTTAGTTTGCATGTTGAACAAATCTATATATGGTATTTAACAAGTATTAATGTATTGGTATAAGAGATTTGATTCTTTCATCAGGAGCCTTGCCTTAATATAGAACCTTATATATATTGGTTATAGATCCTTGTTGTATATAAACAACATATTGGTTGTAGGCCCCAACAAAGATCATATTAAAGAATTGAATGCATAATCAAATAGGATATTTGAAATGGAGGATTTTGAACCAGCAAATAAGATTTGAGGGATAAAAATTTACTGAAATAAAAATAATGGAAAGATTTGACTTTCTAAAAAAACCTACCTAATAAGGATTTGTGATGTTTCAATATGCAAAGATGTAAGCCAATATATACTTCTTTTCCTTTTAATTTTAAGTTATCCTCCAGTATGAACTATAGAGATGAAAGGATAGAAATGTCTCGAGTATCATATGCATATGTAGTGAGAAGTTTAATGTTCTTCTTAATTTGTTAAAAATGTATATTATAAATACAGAGAGCATTCGAATATTGTAAATAGGATTGGCAATAGGTTGGGCCAAGTCCAAGTTGCCTTTGACCTAAGTTTGGCTCAAAATTTTTATTTTGACCTCGCTCAATCAAGGCCTAATTATGCCTAATTTATGACCTGAGCCCAAGCCTTAGATAGATTAGTTGGATATTTTCATTGAGAGATTATGAGGAAAATGAGTTAAAAGTTTCCTTACTATAACTTCTATTAAGAAAATTGGCTCGAATTACTACAAGCCTATAAAAGAAGACATTAAAGATGTAAAGCTTATAAAGTCAAATAGCCTTTATGATTAATCACTTGGACTCTACCATAGAAGCAGACGTCGCAACTAAAAGCCCTTAGACTCTACCATCATCATCATCATCACCCAGTACAAAATCCTGCAATGAAGCAGGATCCGGAGAGGTCCGATAGTACGCAGCCTTACCCCTACATAGTAGAGAGGCTGTTTTCGGTGGACCCACATACAAATGAGACAATATAATAATGATGCAAGTCACCGAAACAAATTTATTAAATAATAATAATAATAATAATAATAATAATAATGATAATAATGATAATAAGAAAATCACAAAAATCACATAGAATACCTGTAGGGAGTCAAATCTGCGAGAACCTAAATAGACTACAAAGACCACCCCTGCTTGTCACGTAGGAAGGAAAGGGAACCTCCCTTAGAGATCCTGTCCGAATGGCCCCCTACTGTCCCCCCCGCACCTGTCTGGCAATCCGCACACGTGACACAGTATCTCCTAGTAATTGTTGTACTGATCTCGGATAACTGGACGGTTATTCCTTAA
>JAOQMQ010000009.1:11185215-11198475 GCA_027563845.1 Erythroxylum subrotundum | reverse complement strand
ATTTTCTTACCAATTTCTTTCTCATTTAAAATCATTTTAATATTTCTAATTTTCATCAAAAGTTCGGGGTCCAACAAACATAGCGTAGAAGCAGTCGCTGAACCAACGGTAGCTAGCTCTTCAGCTCATCAGCAGCCTCACATCGTAACACCACGAGTAGTAGAACAACCAAATTTACCACCGGTGTCGAGAGAAGCTCTGCAGCAGGTGATGACTTGGTGGGCACAGTACACTGCGCAGTAGCAGCCTGGAGCTGGAGCGCCATAGGTGTCACCACAAGTACCGCCACCACAACAGACAGTAGCGGTAGGCGGTACCGCGTCATACACCAGGGCATCACCCAATGTTTGAAATTTCTGGTTATATCAAAGAAGCAAGGAACCTCGGGTGTAGTACTTTTGATGGGCGCGGTGGAGTTATAGAAGCCAAATCCTAGATAAGGCGAACTGCAGAGACATTTCATGATATGGGAATGCCTGATGAGATGAAGTTGAAGGTTGTCATCCGATTGCTGGAGGGCGATGCTAGAGTTTGGTGGGAAAATGTCCAAGGAAGCTGTTGTAATCAGACAACCTGGAGAGATCTTATCAGTGAGTTCAACAAACAATACTACACCAGATTTGATCGAGATCAGAAGAAGGCTGCCTTCTTTACATTGACACAAGGGAATAAGTCGGTGCATGAGTTTGAGACAGAGTTGAGGGTGCTTGCCACTTATGTCCCTGAATATGTGGCTGATGAAGAAAATCTGTGTGTTCGGTTTGAGACAGGACTGCATTTGGCTATCCGGGAGAGGATGACAGTTACCTCAACTACTACATTCAAGGAGATGGTACAGTCGGCTAAGAGAGCCGAGAGGTTGGTGAAAGAGCGTGGGAGACAGTGGGAAGAAAGGAATCGAAAAAGAAAGGGAGGAGGTTCCTTCAGCCAGCAGCCTAAAAGGAGTCATGATAGTTCAGCTCCAGGTAGTATTGGGGGCGCTACATCATCAGCTGCCCACTTGTGGTTACCACGACCAGGTGGTATCAGAGCCGATACTCAAACCGTTGTGCCAGCTAGGCTGGACCCCAAAGAGGGCTGGGCCCTAAGGGGGTGGAGAGTGTAAGATCCCACATTGGATGGAGAGGGGAACGAAGTACGTCTTATAAGGGTACAGACACCTCTCCCTTGCAGACGCGTTTTCCATGGCCTAATGGACCGGATCCCATCGAAACTCTGAGGTTAAATGTTCTCGGGTGAGAGTAGTTCTAGGATGGGTGACCTCCTGGGAAGGCCTCGAGAAAATCAAAATCATGAGGGATTGGCTGGGCCAAGGCCCAAAGTGAACAATATTTGTAAGCAGGTGATCTGGGATGTTACATTGTATGTCAAGTGCACTTCAACTAAAGGCTTCTCCCGCCTGCCCGCTAGTGGCATAGAGCTCCTTCAAGGACTCCCTCAAGTTTACGACTACACAAAACTACTATGTGGGATTGTGTTAGTTCGTTCTGTTCACGACTACACAAGATCATTATATGGGAATGTGTTAGTTTGTTCTGTTTATGGACCTCCCAAACCATTCTGGTGTGCTTATGTGCTTATGATTTTGTGAACAAGTTGATGAATGCATAAATTGTGTTGTTTGTGAATTGCATTACATGACGAGAATTTGACAAACATGTGCTTTATAAACTCAATATGAATTTTCTCAGCCAAATGAATATTTTCAAGGTTTTGCTTATTTTTCCATTATGAACTTGTTACCCATGAGCTTTAAGCTTACCCCCTTTCCGTCCCATCTTCAGGTGAAGAGAATGAGATCGAGTGAAAGAGAGTCAAGGCATTACTCTGGATTTGCATGTTTTGTTTTGTTTTGGAATAATTTATATAAAACAAGGCTGTAGTCGCATGTTGAGCAATTATAGTTGAAGTATTTTATGTATTTTGGGGATTTTTTGAAATATTGTATTGTGGCTCGGAATGACCATTGAAGCTTTGTAAAACCCTTATCTATCGATGATAATGAAATATGATTGTATTTTTGGCTCATGACTCTCAAAATGTGTATACCACATTTTCAAGTTTTCATAGGGATAAGCTTTGTGTTCTGACTTCTAGGGAAAAACTGGATTAATCTAGGTTGAATTAGACAAAATTTTCTTCTTGGAAGTTGTAGACGATCTTTCTAGCTTTCCAAGGATATAAAGTTTGTAATTTTTGGATACCAGAGTGAAAAGATATGATCGTTACAAGATGTAATGCTGAATGGAATGTATGCATAGGACAGCTATGGTAAATGATGAGAATGTGGTTTTGATGAATCAAATGGGTTGAGAATTGAAAGTTTTATGAGATAATTTTGGTGTTTGAAATGAAATGATGTGATTTTTCACTAGAATAGTTGAATTTGGGAAGATTATGAGTGAACATGATGTCAGATTGGATGTAGGAAGCATTGGAGAGGCTTTGGAGGGGTTTGGGGAACCCCTATGTCCGTTAGACGAACTTTAGGTCCATTAAACAAACCTTCTCGGGTCTGGGATGTTGGATCTTGTTTTCGGAATCAAACTCTTGCTCTGATACCACTCATGTTGGATCCCATTTCCAGAATCCAACTCTTGCTCTGATACCACTCATGTTGGATCTCGTTTTCGGAATCCAACTCTTACTCTGATACCACTCATGTTGGATCTCATTTCCGAAGCCCAACTTCGGATGACAAAACGTGAGCTTATCTGATGAAATTTCCTTGAACATCATCGATTCATCTTCTTTCTCTGATACCACAACTGTTGGATCCCGAAACTTTTCGAAATCCAACTCTACAGAATACTATAATACTTGACTTGAGCGTGCATATTACCTTATAGGGTTCTTTCCATGAGCCCTTGATAGACATCATTCCACAAAGGTGGCGTGCCCAATAACAGTCAAACATCAAAACAATCGTAATACTTCAACTCAAAAATTATACAAGGAAATCAAAAAGAACAAACACAATCAAAATTTCTTCAATCTATCATTTTATTATTCAAGCAACAGAGTTTGAAAACATTGTTTACATCTCAAAAGCCACACCATTGGCTTATTACAAAAACACAAAGTAGCAAATGTAGCAGTTCCTTTAAGCTCTTGATCACGTCAAAATCTTTTAGCTATCACCTGAGGATGGGACAGAAAGGGGATGAGCTTAACAGCTCGTGGGTAACAGTTTATAATAAAAAGATAAGCAAAAACCTTGAAACATTTCATTTGTCTTATAAAATATCTTATTGAATATTAAAAATGCTTACTTTTCAAAATTCTTGTCGTGCAGTCAAAATTCACAACTTACAAAACATGAATGCATCAACTTGACAATTCACAGATGCAATGCACAACAAATGGCTCGAGGGTCCCATGGAAACAGAATGGAGAAACCGAGGTTTACCCTATGAACAGAATGAGTCCAAATCGGAGCTCATATACCACAAGCGGGCAGCCGGGAGAAGGCTCTTGTCAACGTGCACGTGACGAACAGAATGGTTCCACTCTCGCCCAAATAGAAGCACATAATTATGCTCAAAATCATTTTATCAAATGATCATACTTTCTCTTGATCACTTATACAAGATGCCATGACATTTTTCAAGGCATAACATAAAATGTTTCAATGCATTTCCATCTTTATTTCGAAATTCATCAAAAAATTCATATACCAAATCAAAAAAAAATTCTCAAATCATTCATAACAATAGATGCAACACTTATGATGCAATTGAAATTAGAAAACTTCTATGACTTAAAGAAAACAGTAGTGGCTTATTGATTCTATTATAAATATGTACCCACCGTAATTTCCTTGCTTAAAGACTTGACTTGCTCAAAAAGCCTCTTCTCTTTGCAAACAACCTGAGGTATCAAAGGTTCTTTCTCTTGTTCCTCTTGTCCCTCTTGATCCCTTTAAACAATAACAAAAATCCCACTCAGTAGGGTTTTCAATTGAAAATCCCTTAAAGCACAAACATTAAAATTGGTTCTAAAATACTTACACCCAAACATTTTCTAAACTCCATAAATTAAAATCCTTTTTAAAAATCCAAAAGTTTCAAAATGATCTTACCTTCATTCTTCAACAAATGAAGGGATCCTTAGCTAAAAGGGAAGCTCTTCTCTTCCTCTACTTATTTCCATTCTTGAACAGCTTCAAAACCTCTCTTGAGGGCTAACTCAATTGAAACCCTAGCTTGTTTCTCTTCTTTCTCTCTTTCATTCTTTTTCCTATTTTCTCTCTCTTATCTCTTTTCTTATCCACACATTTTGCTTCTCTAGAATCTTCTCATTCACATTTTCTCCTTTATTTATAAGCAAGACAATACTTCTTCTTCCAATTATGCCCTTAATGAGTCCAAAAAGTCTATTTTATTCTTCCTTATAGGCTTATGTTCTTTTAAACTTAAGTGCCTTGCTACAAATACCCCTGAACATTCTGACATAACATTTCTTCTAGAAGAATCTCTATTGTCTTACGTTTCTAATGCCACCAAAATCATTCAATTTGGTTCAGTGGTTCCAAAGATATACTTCAAACATTTTCAGACTACTCTTGTCCAAAACAGTATACTATGTACAACTTCCCTCCAAAACTTGAAAGTCTTAGGGACTGAATTACAATTCACTTCCTTCAGATAATTTGAAACTCTATGTCTCTAGTTTACCATAAGTTAAAAATCATCTCATTCGGATTTCTAAAGATCAAGATATCATCAAAATACTGAATTATGTTCAATAGAATAACTCCAGTTCATACTATTTAAGAGTACACTCACTGTACCCGTCCCACCTTTTTCACTCAATCTTTCTCAATTCATTTTAGATGGTTATGATTTCTGTTGGAGATGTAGAACACGTCTTATGAGTCCAATGGTTCAAGAATCAAGTCATTTGGGTGTCTAGAGAAGAAGTTATGGCCAAAGAATCAAATCTGGTTTTGTCTTTACTCATACCCAACCTATCTTGGTACAATTGCCATAACTTTTTCCTACAGATGTCGGACTAAGATCATCTTAGAACGATTCGAAAGAGGACTTCAAGGTCTACAACTTTCATGAAGATCTCAAAAACCAATTCTACCTTCTGTGCTTTCTTCTTTCTTACCTTTTGCATCATCTTCTTACTTTCACTTCGTCTTACTTTGCTTTCGTCTCACTTTGCTTTCATCTTACTTTGCTTTGTCTCACTTTCCTTTCATCTCAAAACTTCATCTCAAAAATTCATCTCAAAACTTCGTCTTAGATGAACAGTAACTAAAACGATCCTTTCGTCTCACTTTTGCTTCGTCTTATATGAATAGTAACTAAGACGATCCTTTCGTCTTACTTTTGCTTCATCTTATATGAACAGTAACTAAGACGATCCTTTCATCTTACTTTTGCTTTGTCTTATATGAACAATAACTAAGACGATCTTTTCGTCATACTTTTGCTTCGTCTTATATGAACAGTAACTAAGACGATCCTTTCATCTCACTTTTCCTTCCGTCTTAGTTTGACTTTCCTCTTCGTCTTAGTTTAAGATGCTTCGTCTTAGTTTTCCATTCTCCAGAGCAACTCCACTTATAACGAGCATAACTTTCAGTTCAGATGTCTAAAATTTTCATACTATATACTGTTGGAAAGATAACAGAAAGATCTATAACTCTTCAGAGGCAACTTTGCCAAAATCTATTCATATCAATCCCAAATTTACCCCCAAAGTCTAAAAACGAATTTTTACATTCATACCCCAATGTACTGCATCCAGTTCTCACTTCATGACAATTTTTGAGACTCTTAGAGACAGAATTAAAATTTGATGTCTTCATAAGAAATGTAGCCACATATCTCTAATTTAATCCAAATCAAGAACCATCTCGTTTGGATTACTAGGAAAAACGTTGTGGCTAACAAACCAAAGCATACTCAGTGAACATTTTCCATATCAACTCTTTATTTCAGAATCTTTCCTTAACACAACTCATACCAATATCACCTTTTCTACTTCATTTACTCCCCATTCTCAACTTAATTTCGAATCAATATCATCCATAAGGGGAAATTTACTAGTAATAGAACATATACGTATATATACATATTCTTCATCAACTTACTTTACATATTCAACTTCATTTTTGCTTTCATTTCACTTCTAACTTTCACCTTGATTGTTCCCATTTCAACATCTCTTATCCACCAAAAACACCAAAGCAAAACAAGAATCTATCCACATTCCTTATTCAGTAGTTCTTACTTCTAAGAAAACGTTCGGGGTCCAATATGGGAGGACCCCCAGCATCGCCCATGACATGTTAAACAGACATTAAGTCCATTAAACGGACCTTCTCGAGTTTGGAATGGCCCCCAGACCCGTGTATGTCCGTTTAAAAGACATACACTATTGACTTTCAAAAAATTTACGTTTTTGACTCTCTAAATGGAAAAATCTCGCTTTGAGGTCTTCATAAAAGTTGTAGATCTAGAAGTTCTCTTTCAAACTGTCTAAAAATGACCTCAATCCAACATCTCTATTGAAGGTTATGCTAATTGTGCCAGGACAGGTACAATATAATTGAGGACATAAACATGTTTGATTCTTTTGGCCATAACTTCATCATCTGACCTCCAAATGAGGTGATTCTTGAAGAAATAGATTTCTAAGACATTTTTCTATCTCTTCATAAAATTGATATCTTTTGGTATTGATTTGAAAAAGTTTGATGGAAAGAAAATGAGGGATCGGTTGGAAGAGCATAACTGGGGTATGAACATACTTTGGCTTCTTAAGCATGTCTTGATCTATATAGCTCCAATTGAGATAGTTCTTACTGCAAAATAAACTAGAGACATAGGGTTGAAATTTGTCTGAAGAAATAGAGTTCTAATTCCATCTCTAATAATTTCATTTTATGGATGGAAGTCAAGTGCAGAATATTGTTTCAGTATAAGAACAGTCTGAAAATGGGTCCCAACACATGTTGTGATATCAGAGACTCATGTTTCACGACTCTGATGTTGGGCTCCAAAAATAGGGTCCAAAAATTGTGGTATCAGAGCAAGATTTGGATTCCGAAAACAGGGTCCAACAGATGTATCAAAGCAAGAGTTGGATTCCAGAAACAGGGTCCAACAGTCCAGTTACTACACACATCATAACTAGTTTTCATTGGCATACATAATCAAACTTGAGTTCTGACACTATCTATCAAAGGCAAGCATAAACTCAAAATGGATCTTCCTCACGGAATTCACTCATTTCACTCAAATGTTTATGGTTAATGTTTTGCTCAAGACTCCTTATAGGAAAGTACATTACCATAGGCTTGTAAATACACCAATTCTTCTCCATAGTGATTACATGCACAATAGATCAAAAGGACTTTGCTAAGGGTTATAATGGGGCTAGGGTTTAAGGTATGTCAAAAAGGTTTGATGGCTAATCACAAGCACTCATAGAATATTAAGTACGCAAAGGGACACAAAATGATTTCTGAAACTATTCCACACTTCTTGTTACTACTATATGTTATTCTTTTCCTTTTTCTTTTCTTTTTTTTTTTGTTTTAGTTTTTGTTTTTTTTTCACAAAAATTAAAAAAACACAAACTAACATTAGCATCTAGATGTAATTGCTCTAAAGGTAGAGGTACAAATAAAGCTGCTCAAAGCGTCTTAGAAAAAGAAAGATTTTAGTCAAGAATCCCAAACTAATGCAACTTAGCACCCTATTAAACTTGTGATATGGTAGGCTAATGGGGTTTAAGGTCTAAAATGAGGTGTTTTCTAAAAAAAAAAAGTCAAAGGCTCAAAGGGGTTTGCAAGGGACAATGACATAGGTTGTTCATTTAAGTCGAGGCTTAAAAGAACGAGGGCCTTAATCATTTCTATTTAGCATGCATCTAGTAGATTCAAATTGGTTCAGGGCAAGTTCTAGGGTTACTACCTATGAGAGTATCACACAATCAAAGAAATGATATGACTATGGAATAGAGTCATATAGCCTCAACTCCTCACTTAAGCTCAAATGAAAATCCATCATGTTTCAACACATCACCTAATCACTCAAATATCAATTTCTGAGTAAGCCTATGTAACCAACTACTTAAGCCAATCCGCATGGTTCACCTTCTATCCAAGTGGACTAATTCAATCTTCAAGCATGTGACTCAATCCTATTCTGACTACTATAATAGAATCTCAAAGCAACAACTTCTATCTCAAAGATTCAAATGCAAGGAAAATGATAAACCTAGAACTAGCAACCTAATATGCAACCTGCAAGACATACCAAAATGCAATACAAACACAAACATCAAATAATTAGCTACCAAGCTACCTCCCCACACTTGAAAGACACATTTTCCTCAATTTGAGATGAGATATCTACAAACAAAGAACACAATTACTAAAGCCAAAAACCACAACACAAAACAAGTACCAATGCATAGTCACAAAAGGATTAGAAACAAATGAACAAACGAACAAATACAGAAAACAAAAACAACAAAAGAGGGACTTTAGAAAGCTTATGAAGAGGGTGAAGGCAATGGGCTTGGAGATGACACATAGAGTCCTTGCATCTCCTAAGAGTTATGGATTTTCTTTTTCAGGTATCGCTGTTAGTGGGGGTGGGCTATCAGTTGCCTTTGCTTATTCATTTGGTCAAGTTGCTGCTATGTCTTTTTGTTGTTGTTGGCTAGGAGTGTGTATACTCTCTCCTAACTTGTTGGCCCCTCTGATTCCTCACTTGATTCAAATAAGTCCGGAGAAAGTCTGGAACTTGAAGCTCCACTTGAAAACTTGTGCTTGACTGTAGTACGTGTCTGAGGATCTCGGAGCTCCATGTTGTGGTGCAGTAGTATCTCCATACGTCTTAAGTACGATGCATCAAAATACTCATAAGAAACAAGGGTTAGTCCAGTAAGATCAATCTTAAAATGTTGTGCCAAAGTAGTGGCTAAATAACCCATTCCTAGGAATGTTCCCTTCTTTGCCACAGATTGGATCAAAGATTGAGAAAAATAAGAGAACATGTTAGGCTTAATCTTTTCATCTATGCACCATAATAACAATAACTCCCTAGTGGAGCATTTGTTGCTTTAAGTGTTAGCAAACACATCATAACACAAGAATTTGTGCAACAGCTACCATTCAGGACTAAGAACGTGAGCATTTGACGCATTGTGAGCATTAAAATCAAACAAGTCAGTTAAATACTTCCAATAAATGGTAAATGAGAAGTTTTGATGGGAATCTTCTACCTGTGGCTTAGAAACACCAAAGAGTTAGCGTAACAACTTCTCATCCAAACTACGAGCCTGGCCTCGTAGTCTAAACCAAAATTTACTAGGTTTACTCAATTTAAACCTCAAGGAAGTAAAAAACTCAAGTGTTAATTAATGAAAAATAGGGTAATCCATATGCACAAATTGTCCCCAACCACCTTTATTACACAATTTCATCAATTTATCCTTCAACCCTATTTCTTCTAACATATCAAAATTGAAATATCATAGTGTAAGAATGGCTCTAGTTTTTAGAAGAGCATACCTATCAACTTTTTCCTTGGGGTAAATGGAAAAAGGGGCATCATAGTCAACTGCAATGTCTACAACAATTTGGCCTCCCACTTCAGCTTGGATGGTTTCGACAACTTTCTTGGTTCTTGGAGGCATAATGGCGTGAAAACCTGCAAAAATTACTAAAAGAAATATGATAAGTTTGAGGAAAGAGCACATACAGCCCTTAGAGAGAGAAACCTGCGAAAATAGAGGGAAGGAGGAGAAAGAAAAACAAAAATAACACAAATCTGCACAAAACTGAAGATTTTGATGAAAAATCTAAGCAAACTTACAAGATTTGGCGGAAACTTAGAAGAAAATGAGCAAAATCTCTTTAAGAAAGGTTGTGGGAGCCAAAAATGTTGAGAGGGGTGTGTAGAGAAGAGAGAAAATGTGTTCTTCTATATGTTTGATATGTGCGTGATATATGTGTTTTAGGGTCTTTAAAAGGGGTAGGCGAGATCTGCTACTCGCCCTAAGTGATCGTGCTGGTGCACGATCATGCAACCCCCAGTGGCTGATGGTTCTGTCTCGACCATGCACCCCTAAAGACTGATGGTTTCTGTTATGATCGTTCTTGTGCATGATCGTGCACCCCTGAAGACTGATGATTCTACCACGATCGTCCTTATGCATGATGGTGACAGGGGGTTTCACTCAAACTTGTCCTAATTCACTCCAAATGGCTCCCAACTTAGATCTAAGTCACTCCAAACTTGCAAAATTCAAATTTTAACATAAAAAACTACAATCAATCTCAAGAAAACAACACTCAAACTCAAGAAAAGACAAGATTAAAGCAAGAATCAACTTGAAAACCAAGCGGCAACAACTTAAACCTAAGAACTAACCAAAACATGCTTCATTTAAGGTCATGAGCTTGACCAAAGTTCAATTTATCAAGAAGAGTAAGGGAAAGGTAAGAAACCACTGCCCTTTTAGGAGAGAGAGCTCCTCCAATGTAAAGCTTGCATCGATTTCCATTGACATTAAAGGCTTCACCCTTCGTGTTCTCTAGTTCCATTGCTCCATGATCAAATACTTGATGTACCTTAAAAGGTCCACTCTACCTTGACTTAAGCTTTTCAGGAAATAATCGAAGTCTTAAATTGTATAGAAGCACTAAATCTCCACTCTTAAACTCCTTCTTGATGTGAGCATCATGCCACTTCTTAACTTAACAAGTCGTAGTCGTTCATGTATAATTATAATTAATTAATATACTTAATATTAATATCTAGTACATAATAATAATATAATAATAATTAATATGCAATCACAACCGTGAATAGCTATATATATACTTAATATTAGTATATAATACTTATTAATAATTAATAATTAATGATTAACCATAATAAGTTAATATTAAAGCGCACACATATTAGTTAATATTAAAGGGCACGCATATCGCTCTTTAATATATACAATTAGTTATAACAGTTACATAAATACACAAAATATTAACTGTGAAATAAATTAATTGAGTTATATTAATTCATAATTATTATTAATTGACTGTTGTTTATGATGCTTTCATCTCCACTAACTTTATTTATTATTAACAGTTGCGTGTTAAATAACTCTTGTGTCTTCCACTAACTTTTATTATTACTTCTGAATCAAAAACTGACACAAATATTAAACGAAGCAAACAAATTCTACCAATAAATTTTGCTAATATCTATAACATTTACTGCAAATCTATCTACCTAATTAATAAATGATTGTGCATCTGCTGCGTTTTATTGTTAATGTATGTTCTTATTAATTATTAAGCAGTTCAATTCAGTTTCTTCTTCTCCTTCTCTAGAACCTTTTAGTATGTTGATTCCTCTGGTTTCCTTTCTTTCTCTCCCATCGGCTTCTTCTCTTCTTGTTTATATCCCTTGGGCTGAGCTGTTAGTTTAAATATGTAAATGAATTATGTTCTTCAAATGAATCAAAGACGACCCATGTCAACTTTCTGCTACTGAAAGAAATAACCTAAATTATTCTGATAATCATTTGACTTGGACTGCATCGTTATGCATCATTTACCTCTATTTCTTATTAACTTCGACATTTATATATTTTCCTAACCTCCATTATTTCAATTCTAAATATAATTTCTATGTTTTTGGTGTGTAAGTAGATATACAAATAACCCTAGTCAGTGTTCAACACTTGGTTGAGAGAAACTTGTCAACAACTGTTGCGCGTGAAGAAAAAAATGTAAGAATCTTTTGTTGTTTACTGACTGAATACAGTTTTGCATATTTCAATATCTTATTTGTATGAGATCTATTATTTTGCCCGCGATGTTGGCAGGTAAATGTTGGCTTTTCAATACATCTACATAGAGTTACGTCATGCAGATAATGTTAATTTTCTTGATAAAGAAGGTAATTGTATTCCGTTCTTATGTTTAGTTGAAATGTAATAACCGCTTTTTAATTATTTTTCAGTTCTTCTGTTTATGATTATTGGCAGATATGCATGTTTTTCGTTTAATGCCTATGAAAGACCATTACATTAAGTAAGATTTGGCATTGTTATTAATTTTTTTGATGCCTTAGTCATTTATCTATCTTTTAGTATTATATATGTATGAAATATGAAAATTTATTTGTGCATTTTTCGGCATATAATTTTGTGGGTCACAACTACATAGCATATTTGTGTTAAAATATTTGCATATAATTTTGTTGGTCACAATTGCATATATTTGTGTTGGAATATTTGTTTATATTTGTATCTTCTTATATATGGCAATATTTGACACATGCAAAATATACATCTAGTTGACTATTACGCCTAAAGTAAAAAGTTGATCAAGGCCGCTTCATCTAGTTTTTACGATTTATTTGTTTTAGTTTCTCTTTTCCATTTCTTTCAGTAATTTTCTTGTAATGTCTTCTAAGACTTATTGCACAGGAAAAGCGAATTTGCACCATTTGTTGTTGGTTCCAGTAAAACTCATACCAAAGGGGCGAAAAAAAGATCACTAATTAAATGTAATTTGTTGATGATTAATGTTGGTAGATTTCAATGATGTTAATACACAGGTTAATGCCTAACCCATGTAGATTTTAAAGGTGTCAAACTTTGGCAGGTTTTTTGTTTTACTTTTTAAGCTTTTAAAATTTATTACCTGTAATTCTTGCTCTTACCTTTAATTTTGGAATTTACGACAATCCTAATAATTTTTATTTTGATTTTAGATGCAGCAGTTGTCAACGTAAAACACCCTTATTATGAGAAGCATTCCTTCACAGCAATTCCCTGGCATAGTTTGCCTCGCCTTGAATGTTTTTCAAGACACTGATGATTTTAGTACTCTAAGGATTTATCGGATTTTGTATATTGTTGTTTTATATTTACATTATGTTTTGTCCATGTACATTTGTTATAATTATCTATAGGATAACATTAATGTAATTATATGTAGCCAGTGACGAAGCTAGGAATTTAAGTTAGGAGGGCCCAAAAAAAATATAGATTTCACAAAAATTTTCATATCAAAACTAAATAAAGAAACAAAGTTTTATTAAGAACATAAAATAGTTAAAATTACAATGATCCTCGACATTGATTATGATCAGAGTCATGATTTCCTATATGTTCTCTTAATCTTGCTTTCTTTTGCCAGGCACTAAAACCCTCAGATACAAAATTAGTATGTTTTCTTTCATGATCAGCTGAAAAAAGATAACAATATAAGCAGTA
>JAOQMQ010000009.1:11143144-11173979 GCA_027563845.1 Erythroxylum subrotundum | reverse complement strand
TGAATAGCTTTACAAGCATATCAAACATTGAGCATCTCATATATTTTGTATCTTGTGCTTAATTCATGATGGATATGTTGATATGTAATTAAAGCTATGCATGAATATTTATTATGATTGGAAATGAGAATGAGAACTCTAGTATTCTCTTTTGTGTATGTTGGTGTTGGTTTGCGAATTGTGTATGACTTTGCGAATTGTGTATGAATTGTGCATGACCTTGCAAAAAGGAATGTGCATATGTTATTTTTGGATGTGGTAGTTGGAAGGTGTGAGTTGTGGAAGTTCGGTGCAAGTGCTTCCAAAATGGCAGATTTCAGACAGAACCTTTGAGTCGATTTTTGACCATTATGGAGTTAGAAATTGTTCTTTGGATCTTCATGGAAGTTGCAGAGCTGTCTTTTACTTTTCCATAGACACCAAGTTTGTAAAATTTGGAGTTTTGGATCAAAAGTTATGATGTTTACAAGTTTTGGTACTGTTTATGAAGAGCTTGTCGATCAGTCACCTTGGAGTAAATTTTTGACCCCTTTAGAGACCAAACTTGTTTTTTAGTCCTCCGTGAAAATGGTAGAGCTGTCTTTTATCTTTCTATAGACACCAAGTTTGTAAAATTTGGAGTTCAGGGCCAAAAGATATGAAGGTTGGAAGTTAGGAGGTCAGTAGCGCGCCCGAGTGAGCGCCCCGCGTGACCGCTCGGTCGATCTTTTTCAAAGTTTGGCCGACCGACCTCTCTTCCTTCTTTTGACCATAACTTTTTCGTCCGACCTCCGATCGACCATAACATTTTTCTATCTCTCCATACCTTATTGATCGGTTTTGGTATTAAATTGAAAAAGATGGAATGAACCAAAGTGTGACGATCGGTTGAAAACAAAAAGTCTGAGCATGCTTCAGTAAGTTGGAGATATCTCGATCTGTAGAGCTCCAATTAAGTTGATTTTTGTTCCAAATTAAACTAGAGACATGGACCTACAAAATTTATGAAGAAGTCAGATTTCAATTCAGCCCTTAAGATTTTCAAATTCTGATGCGAAGTTGGTGATAGTTTTCAGTCTCGGTTTTGTAAGAGTAGAAAGTGTTTTGGCCAATACTTCTTCATTTCTAAACCAAATTGAGCATTTTTTGGTGGCATTAGAATCGTAAGTCAAGGGGGAACAAATGTTCTGAAGAAGTCGGTCTAAAATTTCAATTGGAAGTTCCCCAAATTTTGATCAGTAAGTTATCGGTTTTAAGTCCTCCATGCTTTTATGCTTTCGAATGTTGGGCTTCGAAGACGGGGTCCAACATAACATCATATCATCCGCAAAAGCAAAATGTGTAATCCTCAATTTTTGGCACTTCGGATGGAAGTGAAACTGAGGTGAGGCCGTCTTATAATTCAGTTGCCAAGAGAAATACTCCAACCCAAGAAGAAATAAAGTCGGAGACATGGGGTCGCCTTGGCGGAGACCCCGACACCCATTAAATTTTCCATACAAAGAGCCATTAATGGAAATAGAGTACGACGCAGTCTATACACACTCCATTACCCACCCAACAAAGACGGAAGGGAAGCCAAGGGTGGTCACCATCATATGCTTCAGGAACACCCACTCTAGAGTATTATAGGCCTTGTGATATCCACCTTTAACATAAATCGAGGCGAGATCCTTTTTCTTGCGTGCCCACAAACAAGTTCCTGGGCAAGAAACACATTATCCATCATGTTTCGCCCAGGAATAAAAGCTACCTGGGCGGGATCAACTATCTGTCCCACAACCTGCCTCATGCGATCATTCAAGATTTTTGTAATAATCTTGTAGACAACATTAAGGCAAGCTATCGGCCGGAAATTCGTGACTGCAATGACATTAGAAGATTTCGGTATAAGAGTGAGGGTAACATGGTTAAGTTGTTTAAGGAGTTTGCCCGACGAAAAAAATTCTTGGACAGCCCTTATGACATCAGAACCCACCATGTCCCACTGAAGTTTAAAGAAGGCCGAGGAGAATCCATCCGGTCCCGGTGCTTTATTGTCTCTAATATCAAACAAAGCCCGTTTGATTTCTACCACGTCAACAGGGGAGATAAGATTCTGCTGGGTCGACTCATCCAAGAGGGGCCCCATCCGAACAATGTTCTCATCAAGGATAGCTATGGAATCCACCGAACTAAGGAGGCCTTTGTAGTACGAGACACAACAGTGGGCAACTTCGGATAAAGAAGAGTTGTAAGTGCCATCCTCTTTGACTATGTGGGTGATAGTATTTTGTTTGCCCCGCTTTTTGGAGATAACGTGGAAGTATTTCGTATTTTTGTCAGCCTCCATAAGGTGGGTGCACTTTGCTTTTTGCTAAAAGAAATGCTTTTCTGCCTCCAATAGGAAGCCTACTGTCTTCCTCCTCTTGACCATTTCCTGATTCAGATGCGTGTCATCCAGATGGGTAAAGGCCTCAATATAAGCAGTTTGAAAATCCACTTGGGTAAGCCAAGCTTTTTCAGAAATGTTCCCAAAGACTTGGGAGTTGAGCACCTTGAAGCTACCTTTCAACCCCGGAAATCGTTGACACAAAATGAACTGGGCATAGCCCTCCACCGACCTTCCCCATGCAGTCTCCATAATAGACGGGAGTAGAGGGTGGGTTAGCGACATATTAAAAATTTTGAAAGGCTTCTTGCCAGTAACCTCCATACGGCTAATGTCCATCGCACAGGGGCAGTGGTCCGAATCGGGCCGCATAGGTAAAAAGTGGGTTGTACAATGGAACTCGGTGAGACTCCAGGCTTGGTTAAGGAGGACCCGGTCAAGTTTGGCCCATAGCATGTTCTTGTTCCAGGTAAAAAATTTCCCTCGACTAGGCACATCTTCTAACCCATGGGAAACCCGAAAATCCAGCAAGTCCTTGAGAAAATATCCCGAAGGGGGCTGGCATCCCAAGCATTCTTGAGCCGAGCAAACACAGTTAAAATCGCCAAGGATCAGCCAAGGTTTATGCCGGTCAAACAAAAGATGTTGGAGCGCCTGCCACAAGGCCTTGCGCTCAGTGACATGGTATAGTCCATAAATGAAGGAAGAATAGAATGTCAACTGGGTGATCTTGCAGTGGACTTCGACATGGATGAATTGATCTCCAATCTCCAGAACATTACAATCACAAAACTGTGGGTCCCAAATAAGACACATTCGGCCATCAGGGTGGAGGTCGAAATTGTGACAGAAATTCCAACCCCCAAACCGAAGCTTCATCATAAGCTGAAGGCTAGACATTGATAGTTTAGTTTCAACAAGACCAGCAATCCGACAATTGTGTTGCCTCAAAAGTGAAGCCACACTCTTTTGTCTCGGGGCAGAGTTGAGGCCCCAAACATTCCAGCAAAACAACTTCATAGTTTGGGTAGAGGAGGGCGACTCCCTCCTACCCTTGGTGGTTTTTGAGAACTAAAATGAACAGCAATCCGGAAAGGTCCATTACCAGGCCCCTTAGAGGCTGTCGGCTCTCTACTCCCACGCCCTCCACTCGGCTTACTGACATGTTTCTCCTTTTTTTCCTCCGCCCCCGTACCCCATGCTGTAAGACCCGCCCTACTCTGTCCTGAGGGGGTGTTATCTCTACGCTGGGCCGGTTGCCTAGACTCCAGTGAAGGTTGGGTAGTATGCACTGGTTCTAAATGTCGGGTAACAACTAGTGCCCCACTGTGTTGGTTCGGGTCCCCAACATCCCCTTCTGGTTTGGGGGATATTGCTTCTTTTGGTAGTGTTAGCTGATGGAAGGTCCTCAGCATTGACCGCGAGATCAGCAGGGTCAATGGAGGCCTGCCCTCAGTCTCCCAACCCTCTCGAGTTGGCCTCGCAGCAGCCACAGGAAGGACCTGCACTAGTTGGGATGGAGAAGGCACTGAAGAAGGACCCTTTGCCATATCATCAGCCTACCTCTTTGCCCCCCCCCCCCCGGAGTGGTGCGTGGGAAAGCCTTTTCCTTTCCCATCCTGTCCAGCTGGGGCAGAGCCATCATACATCCCAATCGATTCATTCTGTTGCCCTTTGCAAAGAAACGGGGAGTGACCAAATTTTCGGCAATGGCAGGAATAAGACGGGTAAGATTCATACGAAACTAGCTAGGAATACCGCTTTCCAGAAGGTAATCGCACATCAAAATGGGTGACGGGTGGTTTTGATACATCCACCTTCACAAGTAACCTTGCATAACCAAGCCGTGTACTCAAATGTGTGATTTTGTTCGCACACATTGGCTTACCCAGTCGGGACCCCAACTTGGAGAGAACGCGCTCATGCCAAAAAGCCAAAGGTACATTAGGCAACTGCACCCACAGAGGCACTTCCATGAATTCCTGAGTGGGAAGGTGGCGTCTTAGTCGAGAGACCGACCACATTGGGCTGCTGGGGAGCCTCCTGGTTGCCTAGGCATATCGCAGTAATATCAGTGCCCCTGGTTTTTTTCGGACCCATGGGGGCTGTCGGAAGGGGGACCGGAGATTGTCGAAGCATCGCCCACCCTCTGAAGCCCCTTCACAGAATAGGAAAGAAGCAAACCGCACCAGTAAACAAACCCCAGCAAATGTCGTGAATAGGAGCAATAACCCTATGCAGGAGCAAGGCCAAACTTGAGGTCCCGAGGTTGAAGCAAGACAGAGGGACTGTGCGATAGCAAGTCGAGTAGGACTTGCCCTGACGAAACCAATGTCGAGCAAAAGGCAGAACCTTCAACGTCGAGGAGGACACTGGTAGTGAGGCCCTCCAAAAACCAACAAAACCCAAGACTACAGTAAAGACGGAAGGTGCACAAGGAGAGCTGTAGGAAGTCGGAAGTGGCCGGAAGCTAGGAAGGAAAATTCCTAGAGATAGACTCTCCACTGCCCACTACTACTGATAGCTCTTTCTTTTTTTTGATAAATTGTAAATTATATTTATCAAAAAGAGATATATACATCCAAATTTGGGGTAAACCCCAATCAGCAAAATTAGGACAAAATAAACCCATTAATTCCCCTTACACCCATAATGAGGTTAGTATATCTCATTTTGGTCTATTACATCCGATGAAAACCTAGGGACAAAAATTTATTATCAGCTAATAACTTGTCCTATGCTAGTCAAAAGGCAGTTGCAGGAGTAGGGCTTTGGGCCGACTTCATTTAGCACCCAGCGCCAACCATCGGTGACAACATCCATCGCAAGGCTGCAGGTTCATGGACATCACTTAGAGTAGTGGGGCTTTGCATGGACCATGCAACCAGCGACTACGTCCAGAAGAAAAATACATGCAGTTGTCAAGAGACACCATCTTCTATACCACTTACGGAGGGGCCACCTGTCAAGCAGCCTAAACTAAACAGAGGAGTATTTTCAAAAGGAACAACTCAGAAACAACAATTACAGCATACACAATGGAAATCAAAAGGTGATTAACTCCGGGGGATACAATTTATAGAGCAGCTTGTACACTACGGTTTTAATCTTGGCAACAACATCAGCTTGTGTATGGATAGCAGCCTCCAATTGTACTGCATTACAGGTCTTCCAAATTATATAGACAGTACATAAAAGTTCTAACTGTGCAGCTTTGCACCGGATAAGGGCTCCATTATAATCCAATCATATCCATTTGATGGCACGCAGAAAGGAGGACATTTCTCTTGTAATGCCCAGCCAACTTCGGATTGCTAACCATACAGCTTTAGTAAAAGGGAAGTTGAAGAAAAGGTGAGCCATCGATTCTGGTTCAAGGCCACATAGTATGCAGGTTCTATCCATCTCCAAAAACATGAGATTGTCTTTAGTGGGCAGTCTGTTTCTTAATCCACACCAAGCAATAAAGGAGTACTTGGGTGGGATATAACGTTTCCAAATCAATGACATCCAAGGCTTACCCATTTGTTTAGTGCGCATCAGTTCATAAACTTTATGAGAAGATAAAAAACCATTCACACAATTTTGCTGTAAAACCTGTACTGCCATAGTGATACCCCCCCCCCCCCCAATTTGCTAACCAAAGTGCCACGTATGGCAACTAATTTCTTCAATAGGGAAGAGTCGCGAGGATGAGGTTGCCATTCCCATATAGAAGCTCCTCGCAAATAGATAGCATGGATCCAGCAAACCCACAAAGAGTCCACTTCTGCATGTATGCTCCAGAGAGCTTTTGTTAACAACGCAGAATTCCAGACTTTACATTGTTTTAACCCTAACCCTCCCTCTTCTCTCGGTAGGCACATACTATCCCACGCCACTTTGTAGTGCTTACCTCCCCACAAGAATAGTCGATATAGTGAAGTAATCTTGTCAATGATTACTATTAGGAGGGGGAAAGCTTGAAGCCAAAAGGAGAGTACCCCTTAGATTACTGAGTTAATCAATTCACACCTCCCGGCATAGGACAAACTCTTGCCATTCCATGTATGAATAAAGCTTTCCACTATGTCTAGCAAGATCGAGTATTGGGCAACAGAAATTTTCATTGGGGCTATGGGCACCCCTAAATATCTAACCGGGAACTCACCAAGTGGGAACTCAACTTATTGTAATATAGTATCTCGCTCCCAACCCCATACGCCTCCAAGATATATGTTAGACTTGGTCAGGTTATCATGCAGCCCAGCCACCTCTTGTAACTCCTTCAAACTGTCCACTAAAATCCGTATGGAAGTAATGTCACGTCTAAAAAGTAGCATAAGATCATCAGCGAAAGCAAAATGAGTAATAGCAAGCTGTTGGCATTTCGGATGGTAGTTAAACGAGGTGTTAGTTGTTCACTTCTTTAGAACCCGAGAGAGGTATTCCAAGCATAGGAGGAAAAGAATGGGACACATCAGGTCACCTTGACGTAGCCCACGTTTTCCTTTGGTCATGTAAGTTGCCATTAATCATGAGTGAAAAAGAAGAAGTGGAAACACACTCCATAATCCACCCAATGAATTGTTCAGGAAAGCCTAGTTTGTGTAGCATTTCAGCTAAAAAATCCCAAGATACCGTGTCATAGACCTTGGTAATATCAATTTTCAGCATACATCTTGGTGAAATGCGTTTGCGGCTATAGCCCCTCACAAGTTCCTATGCAAGGAAAACATTATCCAACATATTCCTACCCGGGATAAAGCCTGCTTGAGCTTGGTCTACTAGTTGTCCCACTACCGTGTTTAATCTCGCCACCAAAATTTTAGTGATGATTTTATACACAACATTGAGGCAAGCTATCGGCCTAAAATCAGACACACTTGGTGAAGAGCTCTTTTTAGGAATAAGTGTAAGAACTGTGTGGTTAAGCTGCTTGAGCAATCTACCACTCATAAAAAATTCCTACACTGCCCTCACAACATCCTGCCCAACCCGACTTTATTATTTTTCAAAGAAAGCAGCGGTATAACCGTCTGGACCTGGTGCTTTGTCGTCATTAATATCGAAAAGTGCCTGTTTAATCTCAGTAGTAGTAATAGGAGCAACCAAGTTGACATGCTCCGTAGGAGATAAAAGTGGCCCATGTTGGATCACCTGCACATCTGCATGCCGTCTAGGAGAAGGGGAGCCCAAGAGATTCATGTAGTATGTTAGGGGCCAATCTGTTACTTCCACCATTGATGAGGTTTCAGACCCATCTTCAGTAATAAGATGAGTAATGGCATTCATTTTAACTTTCTTTTGGACGATGGAGTGAAAATAGTTGGTGCTCCGATCTGCCTCTATTAAATGAGTACATTTCACCTTTTGTTGAAAGAAACTTCTTTCTGCATCTTGGAGAAAATTCACTTGCTTCCGCTTATGATTTACCAGGTTTTTCAAGTCCTCATCATTAGGGGATTGAAGGAGGTCCTGGTAAGCTTACTGGAAATCTTCTTGTGCTAATTTCACTTTAGTTGTAATATGCCCAAAAGCTTCTCTATTCAAGGCTTTCAAGGGTGCTTTAAGAGTTTTCAATTTGGTGCAAAGCGAGAATTGGGTTGTGCCATCAACAGCCATCTCCCATATATCGGCAACAGTCTCCTAAAAAAGGGGGTGAGTAATCCACATGTTAAAAATTTTGAATGGTTTATTACCGTGGGCCTGCTGGTGTTGAAACTCAAGTATCATGGGACAGTGGTCCCCAAGCTGAATTGATTAGTGCACGGTCTAATTTAGCCATCTAGTGATTTTTCTGCCAAGTGAAGAATTCCCTTTTGTATAGAGCGTCTTCCAAACCAGAAGTCATCTGAAAGTCTTGGAGGTCTTTAAGTAAATAGGCTGATGGGGGTTGGCTACCTCTCCTTTCATTTGCTAGGCACACACAATTGAAATCTCCTATAATTAACCAAGGAGTCTGATGATTCACATTCATCCCCAATAAAGTTTGCCATAGATCTCTTATTTGGGTAACACTATATAGGTCATAAACGCATGAAACAAGAAAATTGTCTCGTGTTGTTTTGCTGCGTACATCATAATGAATGAGTTGCTCCCCTTCAGCTAATATATTACATGCATAATATGAAGGATCCCAAGCCACAACCATTCTCCCCCCGAAAATGTGATCAAAATTGTGCCTGAAATCTCAACCAGCAAATCTATTCCGCATAAAGTTCTCCAATCCTTGTACATCAAGTTTAGTTTCCAATAAACACACAAATCGACATTTGTGTTGCCTAGATATAAGGCTAACACTGTGCTGTCTCGAGGGCTTATTCAACCCTCGAACATTCCAACATAAGAAGGTCATTTCATAGATGAGGAAGGACCTGCCCTTCCCTCATTCCTACGGGTATTAGCACTGCCATCAGCCCTCTCAACATAATTCGGTTTCAAGGAGTTCCTATCAGGTGCTTTACGGTTTGCCATAGCCATACCTTTAAGTGAAGAGTGGTCCTTCTTCCCCCTTTGTAGATCAGCACCTTTAGTACCCTTCATTGCCCTTTGAGTCAAGGGATCAGGAGATTTACCCTCTATCGGATCCGAACCTGGAGTGGTTGTTCTATTGGTTGTAGGACCATCCTTTGTAAGGGGATCGTGGTTCCCTAGGGATTGCTGGCCATCACCCCTTGGACACTACCCATTCTGTCTATTATTTTCCTCCACAGCCATAGTGGAGGAGGCCTTTACCTCGGTTGCAATGGTCTGATCCATATCTAGAGGAGGCAAATTGCACTGGTTGGCCCTATTATGAACAGGTGTGTCTTCAGTTGGATGGCTTTCTCGGGTCTGTACTTGCCTGGTCTTCCTTGTGGTCTGCCGAGTCCCCTCTTGTTGACCGCCTTTAGGTGGAGAACCTTTCATTTGCTTCAATTTACCACTACCATTCAGATTGCAATCCGATTGAAGATGGCCTGTTCTTTTGCAAGCACTACAAAAGTATGGAAAGGATTCATACACCACCTGTTGTGTATAACCTGGTCCCTCCGGCAGTTGAACTTGAAAGCTGGGTATTGGCGGCTTGGATACATCCACTTCAACTAGCAGACGTGCATAAGCAATTCTGGTTCGATGACCCGTGATTTGGTCAGTGCAAATCCGTTTTCCTACCCGCGACCCAAGTTTCAAAAGGGCTTCCTCGTGCCAGAAATCCAAAGGAACGTTGGATAGTTTAATCCAGATAGGAAATTTCAGAAATTCATCATTATTGAAAGCAAAACCTTTATTTAACATCTTCAGCAACAGAGTTTTCCCATAGAGGGTGTATGGGCCACCCATCAAGATACTAGTACGATCATCTTCACTGTCAAACCGAAAAACAAGCCAGCCCTGGTCATATAGGAGTAATCGGCATTTCACACCCCATTTTGCCATCATCCCCTCAACAGCTTTCATTCCCGAGAAGTGAGCAATAAACGAACCAACCAAGCAGAAACCCCAAGCTTCCTCAATCGGTCAAAAATCTTCAGGTGTCATTTTGACAACATCATCAACTTGTTTGTGAGCCAGCTGAATCCCTTGTGTCAACATCCAATTGTTCTTAAACAGACCAGCGTAGGATGGTTTGGCTTTCGAAGCTGGCTTTGAAGTTTTGTCAGGCACATGGTGGGGAGTTTCTTCTTGCGAGCTACTGGAGCTGCCCGAGGAAGAAGAGTCCTCATTCCCTTCACTTCCTTCACTATCATCTTCAGAGACATCATTCCCCGTGGATGTTACATCATCCCCCGGGTCGGCAGTGTTATTAGCCACCAACTTCCCCTTAGTTGATGCAGAACCCTTGGTCCCTTCTTCGGCTAAGGCTTTGAACGGTGATTGAAGCCCCAAAATGATCTCCTTCGTAATATCTCGGCCACGTTGTTTTTTCTTACCCATCCTTAGTTGGTGGCCGATGGGAGGCCCTGACCCCAGGTCGGCCAAGAGGACGCTCACGCTAGGTACACCCTAACCACGGCCAGCAGCACAACCCACCAGTCACCCAACACCAGGGAGCCCAAAGTGGATAGCATACAGGTGAACCAATAGAAGTCAAAATTTCACCAAAATACCCAAGCAGTTTGCGCTATCGTAAGTGCGGAAACTCTTAGATGAAATCTATCAACTACAAGGAACTCGCAGAAGGGTGAAAGGTAACACCGTAAAGGGAGCTAAGAGAGGTCGTGAGCATATAGCAGAAAATCAAAGCACAAAGAAGCAACAAGTTGGGCGAAACCAAGGAGGAAAATCCCTAGTGAGAGAAACTCTCCAACGCTCACTGATTACTGATAGCTCTTTCTTTTTCTTTTCCAACGGTAAAATTATATTCCACAGGAAAAAATGTACAACATCAAACGGGGCATACCCCGATCACTATACAAAAAAGGACCACAAGCCCAAGTCAAAATAATCGACGGGGAGCTACAAAATAAAAGCCTACAAAAGCCAAGAAGCCCAATCCAATATGGAAAGCCCAACCATTAGCAGCCCACTTGGATGGCCATAGGAGGCTAGGCCGAGTGTACAGCCTGGCCCGATGAGAGAACAGCCCAATCTTGATGAACCCGACGTCGTGTGGAGAGGAAGCAGTAGGCTCATGACGGCTTGCCAAAACGACAGCATCCGAAGAAGGCTAGATGACGTCGCCCGGGGGAGGACCCAGCACCCTGTTGTATCATAAATGAAAACGACAGCGAAGTGAAGGTAGGAGAACGATAGCGTATCGAGAGGCTAGGGAGGTGGCTCCTCAAGCAGTAACGGCAGCGTATTGAGAGAGGACTTCGACTCGTGCGACATCGTAACAGACGACACCGTAACAGAAGGTGTCAACGCTTTTAAAGCCCCACACCCAAAACGACGTCAGAGCTGGAGGCAAGGAACGACGTCGAAGCAACCAGTCAACTTGTAGGGCTCATGGGCCACGCCTTAGGGCTCATGGGCCACGCCTGCGGCCCACCTCGCTAAGCGTCAGCGCAGCAGAGATCCGGCCTAGTTTCCAGGCCACTTACATCTTCTCTTGGGTGTGAGCGACAACAGTTAGCAAGTCCCCTTTACGTAGGCGTGCATGCTGCATGCAAACACCATCCCGCACCACCAAGAGATAACGCCAGTGCTGTCATCACAATACCACAGCAGATACGATCCAGCTCCTAGCACCATTGTTCCTCCGGTTAAGATTCCTAGAGCATTCGAGAAGACAACCTGCAACATCCCACCCCCGACGGGAAGGGTAGAATAGTAATTTGGAAATTATTGAGTTTGATGTAATGAAATGGAAAAAGTTTGGTTTTAAAAAAAGTTGCATGTTAATATTCATAGTTTATTATTGTGATGCCATGTGGAGTATAGTGATGTTTGTGTGTAGCTCTCTCTTACCATAGGATATGTACCGAAGTAAACTACGGGCGTTCCGGTGGGTACTCTACGGTAAGGGGGCGCTACACAACCCGCATGCAAGAGGAATCCGACCGGTTAGAAGTCGATGAGTTCCACCGGGTAGAGACGATAAAGGATCTTATAAACGTGGGTTTTGATCTTTGCAACCACATCAGTGCAAGAGATAACAGCATCGTCCATTAAAACTGCATTCCTGACCTTCCAAATCAGGTAAAGAGAGATAAGAAAAGCAAGCTTTGCAGATTTACACCTGAGTAAGGAACCTCGATGATTTTTTCTTAGCCATTGGACAGAGCTCCAAAGAGTTATCGTTGCTCGCGGCATGCCAAGCCAACCCCGAATTGAAGTCCAGACCGCTTTCGTGAATGAACAGGCAAAGTAGAGATGATTGACACTTTCATCAACTGCAGTACACAGTGGGCACCAAAGGGCAATATCTAAGTAGAGCAAGTTATCCTTAGTAGGTAGGCGGTTTTGCATACAAAGCCAGGCTACAAAGGAGAACTTCGGTGGAATATAGCTTTGCCAGATCAGTGACATCCATGGCCTGGACGAGCGTTTTGGACGGAGGAGTTCATAGACCTTGGTTGACGATAATAGCCCCTCGACACAGAGGGAGTGACTACCCTAAACCACCATCGATCTGCCACCCAATGAAGCTATTAAAGAGTCACGAATCGAAGCAAGGCATTTAAGAAGTGGGGAGTCGCGCATGTGTGGATGCCAATCCCATACCGAGGACCCCCGCAGGTGATAAGCATGCATCCAGCGTGACCATAAAGAAGTTGCTTCCGCATGGAGGTGCCATAAGACCGTTGCTAGCAAGGCATCATTCCAAATTTTACTATTACGTAGACCTAAGCCACCTTCAGCTTTAGGACCACAGATAGCGTCCCAGGCGACTCGGTAATGCCTACCACCCCAGAGGAAGATCCAACAAAGTGAAGTAATCCAGTCAAGTATTGTTGCCGGGAGGGGTAAAGTCTGCATCCAGAAAGAAAGCACACCTTGAATAACGGATTGAACAAGAGTCAACCTTCTAGCGTATGATAAACTCTTCTCCTGCCAGGCAGTAAGGTAGGCTTCCACTGTTTCTATAAGGGAGGAGTATTGAGCAACTGAAACCTTAAGCGGAGCCAAAGGTACACCAAGGTACCGAACGGGGAAAGACCCTTCAGTAAAATCAACCATATGAAGGATTGCTTCCTTTTCACCCCCAAGAACTCCACCAAGGAAGATGTTGGACTTTAAAGGGTTTATCGACAATCCGGCCACGGTGCTAAGAGTCCTCAACCCATCCAGCAAGACCCTAATCGATGGGATATCCCCTCTGGAGAAGAGCATTAAATCATTAGTGAATGCAAGGTGTGAAATACTCGGGAGATGACATTTCGGATGATAATTGAACAGTCCAGTGGCAGTCTTCAGCTTAAGGTATCTAGACAAGTATTCTAAGCATAGCAAAAATAACGAGGGAGACATGGGGTCTCCTTGACATAACCCTCGTCTACCCCGAAACATTCCATGGAGAGCGCCATTGATAGATATCGAGTAAGAGGCAGAAGTCACACATTCCATGACCCACATGATGAATCGTGCAGGAAACCCCATGCCATTCATCATCGCACTAAGGAATTCCCAAGACATAGATTCATAAGCCTTCGTTAGGTCTACTTTAATAAGACACCTGGGCGATATACGCTTCCTGCTATAACCACGAACCAACTCCTGTGCCAAGAAAATGTTATCCCTTAATCTTCTCCCCCCAACAAAGGTTGATTGCGCAGGATCAATGATACTGTACAACTCTTTAGCCAACCTCTCAGTCAGAAGCTTCGAGATGACTTTGTAAACTACATTTAAACATGAAATGGGTTGAAACTTAGCAACTCTCGATCTGGAGTTCTTAGGAATCAAAGTGAGTGTCGTATGGTTCAAACGGCGAAGGAGACGGACTGTCCTGAAGAACTCGTGAACTGCATCACCTACGCTAGGCCCCACACAGTACCACTGCTTTTTGAAGAATTCCAAGGAGAACCCGTCCTGCCCCGGCGATTTATCACTACCAATGCTGAACATGGCCTGCCGGATGGAGTTAGTAGTTGGGTTTGAGCGTCATGGCCAAGGATTGGACCATTGGTAATAACCTCATATTCCAACCTGGTGCAAATGGGAGTAGTGCCTAATAATAAAGTAAAATAATTAACAATCAGGTCCGACACTTCATGAAGAGAGGTTATCTCCGACCCATCGTCTCTAGTGATATGTGTAATCAGTTTGTGGCCCAGCTTCGCTTCCGAGCTAAGGCATGAAAGTACTTCATGCTCTTATCCGCCTCCTGGAGATGCGTACAATTTGCTTTCTGTCTATAAAAGGACCGTTCAACATCCTGAAGGAAGACCACTTGCTTCCGAAGAGAATTGACTTTACACCCCAAGTCATCGTCCTCAGGTCGGTCTAGGAACTCCTGATACTTGCAATGGAAGTCATGTTGTGCCTCCTGAGCACGGGATGAAATGCGACTAAACGCGGAGCGATTGAGACGCCGGAGGGGTTTTTTCAGTGCTGCCAGTTTAGAGCATAAGATGAATTGAGCAAACCCGTCCCTCGGCTGGCTCTAACTCTGTTCCACGAGGGTCGGGAAGTCTGGATGGGTTGTCCACATATTATAGAATTTGAAGGGCTTAGTGCCAGTCAGTTCCGCACGATGAAAGTCAACAAGAAGAGGGCAATGATCCGATTCCACAAGTATGGGGAGAGTTATAGCTGAGCAAGGGAGGTCCTGAACAGCCCATTCCTGGTTAATGAGTACCCGATCTAGGCGTGCCCACCTCCTATTTTTCTGCCAGGTGAAGAACTCCCCACTCGAGGGGGCATCTTCAAACCCATGAAGCAATCGGAAATCCAATAAATCCTGCAAGTAGTAAGCAGCCGGAGGTAAGCACCCTTTCCATTCTGTAGCAGCGCACACACAATTAAAATCGCCCAGGACCATCCAAGGGGTCGATCGAGGGGGAGCAAGGTGTGTTAAGGCCGACCAAAGTTCCTTTCGTTCACGGACAGTGTATAACCCGTAGACACAAGTCATTATAAACTGCTTTTTAGTAATACCACACACCACCTGACAATGGATATATTGTGTACCTTTCGCAAGTAATAGACACTGAACTTGGGACGGATCCCATAGCATGACCATGCGGCCTCCCTCTATAACATCGAAATTGTGCCAAACTTGCCACCCCGGCAATCTAGACTGAACAAACCATTGAAGTCCATCCAATGTAAGTTTTGTTTCCAACAGACATAACAAACTACAATTATGTTGCTTCCTCAAGGAAGTAACACTCTGTTGTCTCGAGGGTTTATTTAACCCTCGGACATTCCAGCTAAGAAACTTCATGATAGCGGTATGGAGGTAGAACCTCCATCCCCTCTCCGTATGGTGACACCCTTCTTCGCCTTTGGACGTCCATTCCCCTGGTTGCTCGAGGAACTGAAACCCCCATTCTGGCCAACCGATTGGATCTCCTTCCCCTTAGGCTGTCGGATACCCGGGTTCATAACTTACCCCACTCGAACTTGGTAAATTGCCCCTGAAGTGGACCAGGTTGGATCGGTAGTTCCTAGAGGTGGAGAGGTACTGGAAGTCTGCCCATCAGGGACTTGGGCAGTGCAGCCTCGTGAGTCTAGAGAAGCTACACGGTGCTCATGTAAAGCAGGATCCAAGTGCTCCGAGAAGTCAGGAGCAGTTGAAGAGGGTCCAGCACCCATCCGAGGGTCACCATGCCCTGCAGGAACCCTAGTTGTCTTCTCCACTATCGGAACTGAGTGTTGACCACCATCAGCATAAGAGGCAGGGAGAGGGTTGACACCCGGATCAGCTTCAGGTGCTATCAAATACGCCCAGTACAGGCGACGCCAAGGGTTGAGTCCCTGCACTAGTGTACACGCGAGAAGGCCAATACTAAAGTCAACAGCACCAGCTACAACCAAGGAAATACAGGTCGTGGTCGGAAAACAAAGAGCAAAGGAAGAAGCTTGTAGGTGGCTGAAATTAGGTGAGAGAAACCTAGAGAGAGACACTCTCAACATCCACTACTACTGATAGCTCTTTCTTTCTTTTTTTCTGGTAAAAAAGAATTGGATTTCACAGGAGAAAAGGTACAAAGTCAAAGGGGCATACCCCAGTGCAAGAACAAAAGAAAAGGATCAGCAAAAAGCCAGCCCAAGAACCAAAGACTACAAACCAAACAAACACAAAGCCCATAAAAAAACAATGTGGACGGAACAAGGGAGGGCCCATGCGGCCCAAGAAGGCAGCCCACAGCGTGGCCTGAAGAGGTTAGCCAACGGACGACAACTCGGGCCCCAGCCAGAGTACCGAAAGCAGCAGTAAGGCGAGTACAGAGAAGCAGCACCCACGTGAGGCTGCATGCGCCATGCAAACAACGTCCCACTCTCCTGAACCTGATACCCACAGTCAGAATACAACGTCGGCCAAGGGACGAAAACCAGGACACCACGAACACGACACTCCGGTGGCAACGCCGGCGACGGAAAAAGTAAGGCGGCTGCAAGCAAAGAGGACACCAGTCTAGAAGTTTCCTAGTACATCCGATACCTGAGCGGGCGGATGCAAGGGGAAACCATAGACTAAAAATCGATGAGCTCCACCGGATAAAGACGATACAGGACCTTATACACCTGGGTTTTTATCTTTGCAACAATGTCCTGGCTAGAAAAAGACGCCCCATCCATAGCTACGACATTACGAACCTTCCAAACCTGATAGATCGTCGTGAGGAACCCGAGTTTGGCTGCCTTACACCAGAGGAGGGCTCCTCGACGAGTAAGCCGTAGCCATCGCACTGAGCTTCGTAATGTGGTCATGGAACGCTGCAATCCCAACCAATCACGAATCAAGCTCCAGACTGTACCGGTGAAGGGGCAAGAGAAGTAGAGGTGGTCCACCGATTCATCCACCACGGAAAACAGGGGGCAGTGGCGGGGAATATCCAAGAAGAGCAGGTGGTCACAAGTGGGCAGGCGATTAAGCAGGCTAAGCCAGGCAATGACAGAGAATTTTGCTAAATAAGAGCCATCCACGGCCAGGGATGGCGTTTTGCACGAAAAAGCTCATAAACTTGGAGAGAAGGCCTTCGACCGTCCCTGCACAACCGGTGAAGACCCAAAGCCGCCTCCTGCGGGCTACCAAACTTGGCGACCAGAAGATCACGAATCAGCCCCAGTCGTTTAAGAAGAGGCAAGTCACAAATGAGGCTGCCATGCCCAAAAAGAAGAACCACGCAAATGATATGCATGAGTCCACCGAGTCCAGAGAGACGTAGCTTCATCATGAATATTCCAGAGGACCGACGAGAGGAGGGCGTTATTCCAAATCTTCGTGTGCCTCAGTCCCAAACCACCTTCTCCCTTTGGAGTACAAATAGATTCCCAAGAAACTCGATAATGTTTCCCACCCCACAAAAACAGCCGGCAGAGAGAAGAAACGCGATCCAAAACGGTCGAGGGAAGGGGAAGGACGTTCATCCAAAAGGCGAGGACGCCTTGGAGAACCGACTAAATCAAAGTTAGCCCCGCGTAGGAGAGAGTCGACCCTTGCCATGCAGTAATATAAGTTTCAACAGCTTCCAGGAGGGAAGAGTATTGTGCCACAGAAACCTTGAGAGGCGCCAAAGGAACGTCGAGATAACGAACCGGGAATTGCCCCTCCGGAAAGCTAGCTAGTTGTAACAAGAGCTCCTTATCTACCCCCTGTAAACCTCCGACAAACACATTGGATTTTGAAGGGTTAACATTCAAGCCAGCAACTGCATGCAAGGAACGAAGGCTATCCATTAACACCGTGATGGAGGGAGGATCACCACGCGAGAACAACATCAAATCATCGGCAAAAGCCAGATGAGTAATACCCAGAAGTTGGCACTTGGGATGAAAGTTAAACGAAGAGTCGGATTTCTTCAAATGCAGCTCACGGGAGAGATACTCTAAACACAGGAGGAACAGCAACGGGGACAAGGGGTCCCCTTGTCGGAGGCCCCGACGGCCACTGAACATACCATGAAGAGCACCATTAACAGAGACTGAAAAGGAAGTGGTAGAAACGCACTCCATGACCCACCGTATGAACAAGGGAGGAAACCCCAGGCCCGTCAACATCTCCCGTAGGAAATCCCAAGAGATGGTATCGTAAGCTTTGGTAAGATCGACTTTAATCAAGCACCGAGGGGAGATCTGTTTCCTCGCATAACCGCGAACCAATTCCTGGGCCAGGAAGATGTTATCCCGGAGCTTGCGACCACCCACAAAAGCCGACTGAGCAGGGACGATAAGCTGATCCAAAACCAGCGACAAGCGAGAAGTCAAGATTTTAGAGATGGTTTTATACACCACATTGAGGCAAGAGATGGGACGGAAATCCTCGACACGCGGCTGGGACAGTTTCTTAGGGATGAGCGCAATGCAAGTATGGTTAAGCTGGCGGAGAAGACAGCCCGACTGAAAAAATTCATCGATAGCCACCCGAAAACAAGGGCCAACACATTGCCACTGATTCTTGAAAAAATCCGAAGTAAAGTCGTCCGGCCCCGGGGCCTTGTCCCCCCCGATACTAAACAGGGCTACCCGGATAGCCTCATCAGTGACTGGAACAAGTAAAGAAGAGCAGGCCTCCGGCTCAAGCACTGCCCCATTCGCAATCACCCGCAGATCTGCACTGACTCGGGAGGGGGAGGAGCCAAGAAGATCTGAAAAGAAGGTAACCAGGGAGGAGGCAACTTCAGCCATGGAGGTAGTCTCAGTACCGTCAGCTATGACCAAACTGGTGATCAATTTCGACCGGCTACACTTACGGGCCAAAGCGTGGAAATACTTAGTGTTTTTATCTGCCTCCAGCAATTGCGTACAATTGGCCTTCTGCCTATAGAAAAGGCGTTCCGCATCCTGGAAAAATTTCACTCTCTTACGACTATTGGTTACTTGCACCCGAAGCAAATCATTATCTGGAAGAAGAGAGAAATCCTGGAAGAGGGACTGGAATTCCTGCTGAGCCTTAAGTACCCGAGTAGAAATATGGCCGAAAGCTTCCCGATTCAAACAACGAAGAGTCGGCTTCAATGCAGCCAACTTAGTGTACAGAACGTACTGAGCATAGTCATGCACCGGCCGGGCCCAGGCACAAGCAACCAGCGAAGAGAAGTCCAAATGCAAAAGCCACATATTATAGAATTTAAAAGGCTTTCGGCCAGCCGCATCCACCGGCCGGATAGCCACTACAAACAGGCAATGATCAGAGTCAGCTTGCATGGGAAGGAACGTAGCCGAACACTGATGACTACCCGCAGTCCATCCGGAGTTCAGAAGAGCACAGTCAAGGCGTGCCCAGCGGAACTGTTTTTGCCAAGTAAAAAAACTGCCACTGGTCGGGGCATCATCTAAGCCATGCAAAACTCTGAAATCTTGTAGATCTTTTAACAGATACGCAGCAGCCGGTAGGCCAACCCTCCGCTTTGAGGCATGAAAAACACAGTTGAAGTCACCGAGGAGCAACCAGGGCTCAGACCGACCCGGGGCTAAAGCAGTCAGCTGTTGCCAGAGGCTGTGACGTTCATGGACCGTATAGAGCCCATAAATTCCAGAGACAAAAAACTCAACATGAGTCATACAACATTTTATCCGACAATGTAAAAACTGATCGCCCTTAATCAGGGGCCACACCTGATACATTACCGGATTCCACAGCAACACCATGCGACCACCGGTAAACAGATCAAAGTTGTGCCAGTAAAGCCACCCCGAAAAACGAAAATGGACAAAGCTAGCCAAATTGGACAAGGTCAGCTTGGTCTCCACAAGAAGCAACACACCACAATTATGTTTCTTCTGTAAAGAAGAAACTCGCAGTTGTCTCGAGGGTTTGCTTAACCCCCGGACGTTCCAGCAAAGCAGAGTCATTGGGTGGGAATGGAGGGGCCGCCTCCATTACCGGAACAATGTGGTAAAGGGGGGCGATGACCCTTGCGACCACCCCTATAGGATGTTGAGATCCAACTCCCGACTTGGAGACCGAAACAGCAATTGCCTTACCCTTAGAAGGACGCAAGATAGGCATCGAAGAAGAAGGAAGGCCAGTCGGATCAGCCTGACCCAAAAGACCAAAGGAAGGATCGGCCAAAGGAGCCCCCTGGAGCAAGGAACCCCCCTTGGAAGAAGCAACCAGGGATGAAGCAGCTTGAGACTCGATGCTCGTAAAGGAAAGGTCCAAAGACTCCGGAAGCTCAGTACGAGGAAGAGCTCGGGCAACATCCTCCCGAACACCATCAAGGGAGGTAGGAAGCACAAGAGGGGCAGGGGCTGGTTCAGCAGCAGCAGGAGGCGAAGAAGGGCAAGGCACAACGGGCAGGGCAGTGGCCGGGGCTGGCGCTGAAACAGACTCACGTTTACATTGAAAGGGAGTGTGGCCAAACTTATGGCAATAACAGCAGTAGTTCCCTCATAACTGACGCGTTGAGTAAACTTGGCCCCTGAAGGAAGCTTAACAGAAAAACTGGTAACAGGAGTCAAGGCCACATCGACTTCAACCAACAAACGGGCATATCCCAACCTCAACTGCTGCCGAGTTATTTGATCCGTGCAGAGAGGTTTGCCAATACGGGAGCCTAACTTGGAGAGACCCCAGTCATTCCAATAGTCCAAGGGAACATTCGGAAGCTGCACCCACATCGGCACATGCATGAAGTCAGAGTGATCAAAAGTAAACCCCGGAGACAGAGGCTTCAGAAGCAGAGTTTTAAGGTTTGCATCCGATCAGCCTCAGACGTGAAATGAAAAATCATCCAACCGCGGTTATGGGGAGTATAGCGACAAGGAACTTGCCACTTATCCGTCTACGCTTGGACAGCTTTCAGCCCCGAGAATTTGCCAGTGAAGCACCCAACCAGACAATAACCCCATTGACGTTCCAGTTCCACCGCATCTTCCTCTTCTAGAACCACTTCGTCATCAACATCCTGAAAGGTTAATTTCATCCCCAAGGAAAGATCTCTATTTTCTTTAAAGAGGCCAGCAAAGGATTTTTTCGAGTTCCCTGGGACCGGTTGGGGCAGAGGAGTCTGCGGACTGTCATCAAACACCTGGTCGGCATGAGCGCCAGAAGGCGGAGCCGAGGTGTCCGGTTCAACCGCCTCATCCAAAAACTCCGTATCCACCGTATCTTGCCTACCCAATCCTGTATCCTCCTCAACCGTGGATGCTACATCATCCCCCCGATGTGGAGGCCGCAGTCCAGTACAAGGGGAGGGGGCGTACTTGAAGCAGGTGTCAAAACAGAGGGGGCCAGGCGCCTGAAGGGGAGAAACCAACTGGGGAGTGATGCGCCGAGGAGGTCGGCTCAAGGGGGCAGTGGAAGACTCCCCTTTGGTCAAAGCAGACGGCTCCTGAGCAAGGGAAGGTCGAGGCTTAGAAGGCGGCACAAGGCTCTGGAAGCGATTGGAGGTGACAGGCCGTGGCGGTGGGGACCGAGGATTGGCCCTAGTTTGATAGCCAAGACACACAGCCGTAATATCAACGCCCCTAGACCGGGACTTGCCCATTGTGCGAAGGAAGGCAGCCCCCGAGGACCGTGGGGACGGCGCGGATCCAAGGCAGGAAGGCCAAAACTTCAAAAACCAAGAGGCGGGAAAATATAACCCTAAAGGCAGGGGGCACGCCGAAGGCGAAACGCAAAGGCAAAGACTCCAGCGTCTACCAAGTACAATCGGTGGCCTAGTGGGACAGCAGAGCCAAGGACGTAACGAGCAAGAAACACCGCACAGGCGCAAGGCGCGAAAGGCGGGAAACGAACAGGACCAAAAATACAAACAGAAGCGGAGGACAGCGTCCACGCCCGAACAAAGTCCACCAATAATAGGCAAAAGCACATGCAACAAGCACGGAGGAGATGGACTCGACCGTGAAAAGGAGAGCAGAGCAGAACTTGGCAGTGGCCGAAACTAGGGGAGAGAACCTAATGAGAGACACTCTCGACAACCACTACTACTGATTACTGATAGCTTTTTCTTGATTCTATAGGTGGTAATGCATGGCCTTCTCTTTATTGAAACTACATTATGTAACTTCTTATACCAACAACCCTTAGCTTGACTCATACTTGTCTTCAAACCTTACGTTACCTTGCATTTTGTCACTTTTGTTAGACCATTTAAGTGATGATGTTGCACTGAAAAAACATTTGTATTTAAGTCCAGTAGATCTATAAAGCTTTTCAAAACTCCTACTTAGGAATTGGGGGTCATTATTTATGACTATTTCAAATCTATAAATAACGTTTGTTCTAATAGATTTTTCCAGCACTATATTGGTGACCTTTGCAGAATATTGTGCAATAACTCATTTGGTGAATTAACCAGCTGCTACAAGGTTGAATATATGTTGCGTCGTGGCAGGAGAGAAAGGGCATAGTATGTCTCTCGCCCACTAACCAAAAGGCCCAGAGTTGGATATCAGTGTCTAATTTACAATTGGGTAATGATGGTGTAATTTAAACAGGAGAGCTTATCATTGAAAGATGTCAAATATCTGACCCTTAAAGTCCTATAGGTTAGGGGTTCCACAAGATCCTTAGTGAATTTCATTCATGATTTGGTGTACTTCTATTGGACCAACACACCTCAAATAGGGTATCACGATGAATTACCTGTACAACTCACCTCAACTACTTTCTTAAACATTCTTTATCCCCTTCGTAGAAACTCTTAAACATTCTTTATATTCTCATTCAAGTAGAATTTGATTTAATCAAAATATTGCAGATTGTAAGTTTTAAACTAATTAAACTGCATATAATAGAATTGCCTTATATCGTGCTTTATTGTTATTCGCATAGGAGTTGTGTTTCCATTGAATATTCTCTCATCCCTGAAATATTATGTAATAAATGTGTTTTTGTTGTTATCAATAGAACTCCCATTAAGTCGTCATAGACTGCTAGATAGACACACATTTCTTCCTTCTTCAGTTGTCATGGCTAAAAGTGGCATGTTTCTTAAGTACTCCTTCCAATCTTTGAAGCCATTAATGCATTCTTCATTTCATTTAAATTTGTGAATAGGAAGATGTGTAGTAATTCTGACAGACTAGCGATTCTCCCAGTATGTCGTTGTGTGTCATCTCCAAAATTTTTGTAATCTTGTACTACAAATTAATTTCTACTCCCCTTTGGTTGCCTTGACCACTATAGCGTCTTCATGATATTTTTTCGAGTATACTCTTTCTTCATCCTTAAAAATTAGTTGGCTTAGGCACTGGGACTTGCAAATTGCATCACCTTTTCAACTGGGTTCTTCTTACTTTTGTTTCGAGTGTAACTACATTGATTGTTCCAGCTATTGGAGTACCTTGCTGAGAATTTCTGTAGGCTTTTGCGTCACTTCAGATAATGACACAGTCTCGTACCTTCACTAGTTGCTTCTGAAAATCGCGTCAAAAACTGATATTGATTGCTCCGTCGGATCTGTGATTTCGTTGCTGAGAATTGCATGCTTCTTCTTCATGTGTAGTAGATGAAACGTTTTTCTCTTTTACCAGTGATGCTGGAATTTCAATCTCGGAAATCTGGTTTTTCTGGTAAGTTGATTAACTTAAAATTTAATCATAGATGGTGATGCATATTTGAAGATACGTTTGTTGAGAAGTTTACGGTAGAGATCTTTGTTTTCAAGGCATAGCAGTATACGCATGTAGTTTAATTTTTTTTATAAGAAAATTTTCACAACAATGTCAATGAAAAGAGAAAGATGCGGAATCAAATAAAACTTATAAGAATTATTATACAGATAACATAAATTACAAAAACTATGGATGAATAGGACAAGAGAGATTTACGGTGCGCAGTGCTCATCAGTCGATTATAATGAGAATCTAGATTCCTCAAATCTAAGGTTCATGGCTGTTTACACGGCCGTGGAGTTCCAGCATCTCTTGGTGGTTTGGGTCAACAGAGAGAGCCGCCCGACAATCGCGGAGAGCAGCTGCGACATTGCCTACATGTTCATGGAAAGCTGCCCGCAAGTGTAGAAGGTGAAGATCTGCTTTGAAAGCAATTGCTCTTGACAATTCTGCAATGGCTTCCTTCTCTTTCCGGCTGTCCATTAACACTGCCAACCCACCCCATAAATAAGTCAACCAAGAAAATCGATTACAATTTCCATTTCTTAAATTAATCAACACAAATCACTGACATTTGTGTTGATTAATTTATATATACAATTAAGTGATTTGATAAAATGTAGAATGGATTCATTCTACACTTTATCAAATCACTGACATTGAAACATTTCAACCCAATCAATTGAAAAACATGCTCGGTTGGGTTTGATTGATTCATATGCTAAGTGGTTTACCAGGATTATATGCAGGATAATCAACTGACCTGCAGCTCGATATCTGTAAGGGTATACTCGAAGTGGATCTAATCTGGTGACTATCTCCAGATCTGCTTTGGCAAGATCACGGTCACAGTATTCAGACCTCTTCTCGTATGCAGATGCATTATTTTGAGCTTTCTCAATCAATTTCGTCATTTCTTCATATGCTGCACCTTTATCATTTTTGAGAAAGTAGACCCGTGCCAGGCCTTGATGTGCTCTAGTGTGCCTGACTTTGAGGGCATTATTGTAGCAATCTTCAGCCAAGTCTAACTTATCACAATCAACATAGACACTTCCAAGATTGTTAAGAGCCTGGAAGAAAATATAAAGGTGGTATAATACGTTAGCCCATGTTTACATGCATGCATTGATCTGGAAATATTAAATATATCAGTCTACATCACAAGGACTGCATACCACTCATGAATAGATGTAAACCACCGGGTAAGTAAATATAAGGCAACTTTAAGCATAGTGTTTAAAAACAAGTACAATCCTGGACCAAGGTCACGCAAAGAATGACCTGCACATTTTCAAGAAACATATCGAAGCAGTTCAAAAACTTTCAATACTCACTTCGCATCTCATGTAATGTCACTCAAAGAATGAATACAACTCTGATAATCTCTCATTTTGGAATATTGTCTGAAAGTGATCACGGGAGCAATTTTGTTGTACAGACCCTCACATATTTACTGTTTATAGACATTGAAATATGCAAATATACACTTGCCATGGTTCCACTGAACAATTTGAGACAAGTGTATCAGCATATTTCCTTTCTCAAGGGGTTCAACATTTTTACTGTCAATGTTTGCCTTAAAGATCACTTCATATAATGAACTCTCCTGGGAGTATCAGAAAGTGGGATCAAGGATAAGTATGACAATGTCCTTGTCATTGTTAAATCCCTTATAGTCCACCTAGACTCAAAGGCAAGGATTAATTTACATTTGTGAGAAGCACATCATCGTTTACAGATTATCATGAAAGCAAGGGGAATTCTTCATTGGGGGAAATCCTTCGATTGCTTATTGAATAGACGAAACACAGCATTAAATCAAAGAATATAACAAGAAGCAGCACCTTAGTTCATCTGCATTTTTTATTTTCTTATGTTGGACCTATAAATCCTTGAGAACAAAAGTTAACAAAATTCACACTTCAATATGGCCATGAAATGATAGGGAAACGGAGAACTCTACCTGGCCTTTTCGTAGCCTGTCTGAAGGACACTTCAAAGCATCTTCAAGAAGTGAGACAACGGTTGAAGAACAAGATGGATCTAAGCTAGAATCAGCCAGTGCATAGGCTTTAAGGAAAAAGGCCTCAAAGGACCTCTTGATTTTGATAGACTCTTCAGCTTTGCGAAGTCCTTCTTCAGAGTGGCCTGTATCATACAAGATCCATCCTTCATAAACCAGACGTTCATGCTCAGTAGATGCATGTTGCCGAGCTAATTGCAAACTTCGCATGGCTGCTTCAGGACAATTCAACCTGATGAAGTAAAGTAACCTAATGAAATCACCATGACAACATTCTAAAATTTAAAGAGTACGAAAGAAGGGATTACTATGGGGAAAAGACAAGCTAACTATGGTAACAAAGGGTTCTAATTGCAATAATGGACAGAAAACTAAATTTATTTCATGAGTTTCCTAAGATCACTATTTGGATGTCACAAACAATGAATATTTGTGAGAGCGCAAAATGACTAGGATTCAGTTGCATATTCTATATAATGGAGTATGGAATTGATCAAGAGTTCAGGAATTTATAGAATGGATCAAGATTCAAGAGTTCAGCAATTTCGGGAAGTTTACAATAAAATTGAACTTAAAAAACGTACCTAAGTAGGAGTAAAGATTGCCTGAAGTACAGAATTCCTTTAGCTGCATCAGATTCAAGCATCTGGTAAATGACAGAGAGGGATCCAATATCATCTACACAAGACCACCTATTGTAGAGCTGCAACCAACAATCTGCTGTTGTCCATCTCTCAACATGTTCAAGCACAAGGATCCGGAGTTGGGATGCTGCCACTCGTCCCTCAAACATCCTATAGTCTGGGGAGAGTGTAAGAATTGCCTGAACATCACAAATGGCTGCTTGGTAATCCTCAAGAGCTAGATAGAAACAAAAGCGAAGTTCCAAGCATTCTAATGCAAGTTTAAACCCAAGGACCCTATTAATTTCTTCAAGTGCAGCTTCAACATTCTGTTTCCTCATTAAAGAAGCAGCACGATACATGTAAGGGTAAGTAAGAGTAGGGTCCAACTCAGTTGTTTTCTCTAGGTCTTCCCACTTCTTATTGCCATCACAATATAACGATCTCTCAAGATGCATCCATCCCAGTGGAGTAAAAGAAGATATTACAGAGCTGAGCTTGTCATAAGCCCAAAGTTTTTGACCTTTTATATTTCCCACTCTTGCCAAACCACATACAGAATATATGTGTCCTGCATTAAAAGATGCCTCAAATAGATGTTCAGCTTCATCATACTCTTTTCTTAAGAGTCTCACACATCCCAATTGATGAAAAGCCAACAGTTTCTGTTGGTTAGTTTCTGCAGACTCTAACAACTGCTCCAGGAAACTAACTGTTGTATTAGATCGAGGATCCTGGTTCATAGCTGCTTCACTTAATAAACAATATAGTGAAAATGAGGCTGGCCCAGCCATGACAGTTCTATCTTCCTTATTAGCATGGCTGAAAATCTCAACCACTTGATCATCACTCAAACAATCAGGTAGTTCATGCAAAAATATCTGCAAACATGATGCAGCAAGGACAGGAGATTTCTGTTGAAGTGCATACTCCATGAGTTCCACAGCATCTTCTCTAGACCAAACCAGAGATGCAAGCTTCCTGTCACAAGTATCTTTAAGCTTTTCACAGCAGAACTTATTTCCAAAGATCAAAATTTCCAACAGAACTTCTGGAGGGACATTCTCCAAGCTGCCAGTAATAGTAAACTCTCTTACTGACCTAAATCCAGATGGGGATATGTTATTCTGAGAAAAATCTATTTCTTCACAAAGCGATTCTAAGAAAGGCCCGTTAAGCATCACATGAAATGGGGCAGAAAGGCCTGCAATTTTTTGTCTGTCACAACCTATTTTCTCATTTCCAATTCTAAAGTTAACATTATCCAACACAGGGTTGGCATTGATCGAAGTATTTATGGAACCTAAATTTCCAGTGACATGAAGCTGGGAGCCAATATCTATTGGACCAAACTCTTGTGCAGACGCAAGCAAGTCAGCAGTGAGCTCCTCTCCTTGCTTCTCATATTTTAACCATGCCCCAAACACCAACTTCTCATGCACACTGCTAGCATTTTGCCACGCCAAGCGGAGGCTTCTCCGCATCAGCTTGACTTCACCAAGGCCTCTAAAGACCTGAAACTGTGATAAATAAAGACTCGATCTCTCTTGAAGAGAACATGATTCGAGTTCTTCGTGAATCTTAGACAAAACTTCTACATAATCAACAGGCTTAAAGAATGGTAGAACCAGCGGTTCCGGGATCTTGAGAAGAGATTCACTACAGAGAGTTGACAAAGGAGAGAAAAATAAAAGAATTAACTGTCTCACTCTATTGAAAAATAAATTGCTTAATAAGATACAGTAGACCAAAAACAAAAACAAACAAAAAAAAAAAGCTTACATGGATGAAGAAGAAGAGTAAGAGGAGAGTTTTGAAAGTTTTCCCCTTTCAACTTGAAGCCATGACTGTGGATTTAAGGCCTTGAGTTGGGAGTCTTTACAGGAATCCGATGGGAAAACGGTGCCCATGGGGCATAAGATATGAAACAATTCCCTGATCTCCACACTAGCCAAGTGGGTTTTGTACCTCAATAATTCCCTAGTCTACAGCTCTCTCCCAAATCGAGAACCAGAAAATTTCAGAAGTAAAAGGAGAAAGATACAAAAGCTAATTGTTGCTCTCCAACATGAAATCGCTACCTTTTATTGGGAGACTTCCGACCCAACAAATAACAAAATTATACAAAGTTTTGAACTTCAAAGTAAATTCTTTCTAGTGGTTGTTATTAGCACCCCAAACAAAAAATTCAATTCCAACTTCCAATCACTTACCCCCAGATTAAAATAAAATTTTTGCCTAACAAGAACAAAAGAAAAGAGCTTTTCTTTTCTATGGGAACCAGAGTTCAAAGATCTTTCAGTTAGTTCTAACAACGGAAATGAAATAACTGAAGCCGTTATTCTCTATATCTGCATACACAAAACGTGATCAATCTCCTTCACCACCACATATTAGGCAACAAAACAAGAAAAGACCAAACACCCACTAACAGTTACATAAGATCTCTAGACCAGCTTAAGGTCACCGACCACAAACCGAGAAGCATCATAGGAATGAGTAAGGGCGAGAGAGAGATACAGGAACCAGTTAAGCATTGGAAGTAGGATGATTACAGATAACGAGCTGCAGCTGACAGAAGGCGTGATGAATCTAACGAGCAAAGGTCTGAATTCCCACCTTTTTTGTGTAGCTTTCCTTGAGTTTGGTAACTGGGAAAGTTCTTTTCTTTTTCTTTTCATGCGTTTCGTTTACTAAAAATAAAAAATAAAAGTAAGAAATTGCAGCCACAGTTCTTGGAACTAGGAAGTCCAGAAGTGATAAAAAGGTTTTGAATGGAGTTTGTTCTTCGAAAGAGTTACGACGTCGTACCTCTGAAAAAGAACCTATATTTAAATAGTTAACAATAAATCATAAAATAGAATTAATTTTAAATTAAAGCAGTAGAAAGAATAAGTAAATAGTTAATAATACATTTTAAAGTATAATATATTTTAAAATAGAATTAAGTTAATATCAAATTGTAAAGTACAAAGAAGTGTTCTGGAGAATTTTGGTTACCACATAAAGAGCATCCCCTTTGCATTACCAGCTGCCTGACACTGCCCATTACGTCAATTCTACCCATACTTGCCAACCATGAGCTCATGACAAAACAAGAAATGATGAACCTTTTTCTTCATTCAAATTTCAGGTTTGTTTGTAAAACCAGATGCATCTACTAGTGCAAATAATGATATCTTGGTCATAAAGAAGAAGATGATGATAATGATGATGAATCCAACCAATCTATCTAACAAACATTACAAGACAGAAAATGCTGAGTGGAGTGAAGTTATGACAAAGAGTAACAAAAATGAGATGCTTTCATTTGTCCAAAATTATTTAATTTCCGACTTAATGACGCATTCAAAGAAAACATCAATTAACCTGCTGGTGTTGAACATCATGAATCGTGATATAGAAAAAGAATGCTTTGTGCCTCCACCTTTCTTATTCCAAACGTTGCTTAAACCAAGTGTACTCGTTAATTAGACGGAATAAGAATTCCTCGTAAAGTAATCACTTTTTCCAAAATTAGAAAGAGGACTTACTGTATTCACCTCAGAAATTGCCTAAATGGATTTTGTGAGCCTCCATGTCATACTAAACATCTTATGATACAAATTCTTCTAAATATGTAGTTTTCCGCATACATATAAGTAGTGCATGGGTTTGCAAATCTTATTGAGACAGTATGACGCCGCAAAGATTCACCTGAAAGGATCCAGTTGCCTCAGTACGAGGGCTGACAGAACCATGTAAGTCTGTCTTTTCATAGGCAATTAAACCTACAATACAAAGGATTAGAAGGTATACAGCCATTAAGGGATAGACAAGGGGGGCCTTAGGTTTGCTCCTGCCTGCTAAATGCTTACGGTACCGAGAACCAGTTCATATACATATTAATAGCCAAACACACTCAAACTTTCATTCATTGCAAAACTCGGTCTTTTTTCAGCGTTTCCAATGTAAACCAGGCCTTTTGTTTTTGCTGGGAATAGCGTCTATGCGGAGTCTTTGCAGGAATTGCTATTGCTTCAGCTCTTATTTGTTACAGATGAAAAATATCATCATTGGGATCTTTGTGCACCTTAGAAAGAGAGAAGCTGGAGGTTGTGAAGGCCCTGCAATATTTGAGGTATCTTAGACTTGGGCTATTTTATCATTCTCAAAATACATTGGGCTATTTGAGTCTAGTATGTCAACTTCTGGTGCTTCAAGTTCACTAGAAATAAATTCTCTTCCTAGCATAACTCATCAGCTCATTGAACCGAATCTCATAGTCAGCTACTGACATCTTACCCTGTTTCAACTCCAAGAACTTCTTCATCTTCCTGCCCAAGTAGATCTTAGGCATATAATTATCTCTGAAGAATCTCAGAAAGTCTTCCCACTTTAACTAGCAAGGCCTGGTGGTACTGCCTGGGACAGTCTTCCACCACTGGTATGCTGAGCCCTGTAGTAATGATACTGCGTAGTCAAACATCTCTTCTAACTCGCAGTCCATCTGATCAAATACTCTTTTTGTCCTCTCTAACCATCCCTCAGCCTCAGCAGGATCTATGCTGCCATAGAAGTTCACAGCTCCCTGCTTCTGCAACTTATGATACCTCCTCTCCCTTCTCTCGGGAACTCTAGGAGGCATCTCCTCTGGTTGAGGCACCGAGGACTCCCTACTGGCTCCTACCGATCCTTAATCAGCTGGTTGATCAATCTGATCACCTAGAGCGGATGATCTAAAACAAACCATAACTTCAATCATTATCCACATTT
>JAOQMQ010000009.1:11051384-11066634 GCA_027563845.1 Erythroxylum subrotundum | reverse complement strand
CTTTTGGTGGGTTTATCTTCTCTGTTCGTGTCAATTGCTGCAATATTTGTTTCGTTTTGTTCAGGGCATTTCTTCGTGCTCAATGAAAAACAAAAGCATGCGGCACTCCCGGTTTATGCAGTGACCTGCCTGCCAGTGACTTTTTTTGCTATAGCACAGTTCCCTTTGTATTTCGATCTTATCTGGGCTACCATTAAGGAGGTTCCTGAACGTAGCCATATGGTGCTTCCACCATAGTTACTTTATCTGACGCTACGTAGTGTGTCTTCTTGGATTTCGGCCAAAATAGTTTTGGACCATAATTGTTGTGTTTAAACTTACAGATGCTGTGTGATAAACTGGAATAATATCAATGATGAAGTGTTTCATTGCTTGTGTGTTTACAAAGAGTTTACGACTTTTATATAGATTAATAGAGATACAAATGATAAGATGAAATATTAACAGAAAAATACAGATAAGAACTTATTTAAATAACAAATATTAACAGAAAGATAAAGTGGTTGGAATTACATCTTATCAACCCCCCTCAAACTCATAACAATGTGTAATCAGGAGTTTGCCTCGCAGATGTTGGAATCTGGTTATAGCAAGAGCTTTTGTTACAACATCAGCTATCTGCTCAATAGACGGGAAATGACAAATGCAGAGGGACTCGATGGCAACCATCTCGAACAAAGTGAATGTCGATCTAAATGTACTTTGTGCGAGCATGAGAGACTATCAGAAGTAAGAAAAGTAGCACTAAAGATTATCACACCAAAGAGTAGGTTTGATGCTAGAGGCCGATTTTTCCAAGAAGAAAAGTGATCCAACAAAGTTTTGCAGCTGCAAGAGCAATACTGCGATATTCTACTTTAGTATTGGATCGAGCAACTATTGGTTATTTCTTAGCACTCCAATAAATGAGATTTGATCTGAGAAATATACAGTAGCCAGAAGAATGACGATCACATCACAATAAGCACGCAAGTTGAGAGAAGATGATTTCGTAAAGTGAAGGCCATGAGAAGATGTAGATATAAAAGAATGAAAAATTCGTTTGACTGCAGTCCAATGGATATCACTGCGACAATTTAAGAACTGAGATACTTTGTTGATAGCAAACTGGATGTCAGTATGAGTGATGCAAAGATATTGTAAGGCAACAATAGTGTTACGATACTCAGTAGCATCAAAAAAGAGATGACCATGATGTTTGAGGATGTAGGTTTAGAGTTATGGAGACCAGTTTGAAGAAGGAGATCTTTGATGTAGGTATGCCGAGTGAGTAAAAGACCAGTAGGTATAGGGAGAGGCTGTTGGACCCCGAACGTTTTCTTATAAGTTAGAACTACTAAATGAGAAATATGGATAAATTCTTGTTTTTCTTTGGTGTTTTTGGTGGATAAAAGATGTTGAAATGGGAACAATCAAGGTGAAAGTTAGAAGTGAAATAAAAGCAAAAATGTGAAATGGTTTAGCTATGCTACGTATTGAGAAGGATATTATGGAAAATATTGATCTTGATAATATTATTAATGATTTTGCATAAAATTGTTTTTTCATAAATCATGATCCTCTATGTATTTGTTAGTGTAATTTTCTTAGTGTTTTACATTCCAATATTGTTATATGATTGCTGCTATCGCTGTTTTGTTGTTACTGTTACTATTTTAATTATTTTATTGTTAATGATATTTGGAAGATATTATTAGCTGATGCTATGATCATTTAATATTTGGTTGATAATATAGACTTATAAATTGAGTCATTTATGTTTCATAAAAACATGTAAACTTAAGTATATTGTCAATTCATTATGGCATTTTTTTTAGTTCGCCCAGGGCCTATAAAACGATAAAAACGGCCCTGAACTGAAGCAGATCTAAGTAAGACATAATAAGGTTCACTTTGGGATTGGCGTTTGAGAAGTTCATGCCCTTGGTAAGAAACTCAAGGATAAAACTCCCAGGCTCTTCCATTATATTTCAGTATCATATAAAATAAGATTGTCCATTATATGTTTATATAAAATGAGATTATTATTTAGCAAAAAAAAAAAAAAGAGATTATCCATTATATGTTCCGATGATCAATTATTAGACTTTTAATAATTTGAGGAAAAAGTTCGAAATTTATTGTAAAGACAATATTTATAAACCTAATTAAAAGAATCGTGAGTTTACTTAATTGGAAATAACAATCCGTACCTGTGGGACTAGTAATCAATTTCTTTCATTGTTATGGTTTAGACTTGAAAGTAATTAATGAAATAGCTCTCTTAACATTAGTTTAGCTCTCTCAAATCTGGCGATTTAGAAGGATTCGCCTACAAAATTATCAAGTAAATAATGGTACTTCTTCTATGATGCTTCATCCCAACCTCTCCATTTGATTAAACTTCTATTCACGAAGATTCCCAAGGTTATGAATGAATCATGCTGAAAGCGAATAAGCATTTCTTCAAGCGGAAACCTTTTTTCAAGCATATAACTAAGCAACTCGTACGTGCATAAAGCATACCCTTTATTCCTCTCAACTTTTGGTTTTCCCTATAAGCAAAGCTATGAACATTTCCTGCCTTAATGCATCGAATTACTTTACCGGAAGCTAAAAATGGAGCCTGGTGGTCTATCAAGAAGATCACTTGTATCCAACATTTCTATTTCTCTTTCCGTCGTAGTCCTACGGTTGCTTTTGACTGTTGCCGTGGCTGCCACTGTCATCTTAATCCATCCCTTCGGGCACTTCTTTGCGCATACTAAGCCTGGCTTGGCTCTCTACATACTCAGCATTCTCATAGCTTTTATCGGTAACCTTTGATATGTACCTAGTTGTTTTGTAACTGAATTAGTCTTCCTCTTAGCTACCCTATTTGGACAGTACTTATTACGTTGGTTTCTTAATTCATGTACTGGTAACCTCAATCCAGTGATCTGGCCGTTGAGCGTATGTGGCACTTTCTTTGGCGCCGGTGTGAGATATGTACTAGCTGCTGTGTTTAATCTTGCTCTTGCATTTGCCGTTGGACTGACTTGCTCTTTTAGCTTTGGTAAGTAGCATCTTACATTGAACTTCCAATTTTCATTCCCAGAATTAGATCGACAATAACCTAATAAGATTGGACAAAGAGAAAAAATAAACAACATTTAAGTATCCATGCCATGTATGGACACAATTGGGTTGCATGAATAGAAAGTACTTACGGGGAATTTTAAGAACGCTTTCTAACCTTTGGCTATGCTCATTGTTATTCTATTATTTTTTTATAACAGGAAAAATCCTTTTTGAATCTGTGATACTGTCTGCGGTGGTCATTGGAGTTGTTACTCTCTGCACGTTCTGGATCAAGTTTAAGGGCTACAATTTTCAGCCCCATCTTCCTTTCTTGATAGCTGTTCTAATCACTCTTTTGTTTTTCGCCCTTGTTCAGGTATATATCTTATTTTTTTAATTGGAATTTCTAAGATGTGAAATGATAAACTAAAGAGGGTAATTTAGTTTTAGAGATGGTTGTGGTGATAATAATTCAGCAAATGACTCTTTCTTACTTGTACAGTAACTATATTTTACTTTATATAAATTAATCAGCAAGATAAAATTATGAAACTAATATAAAATAATATCTTTACAAAATCATAGCAAAAAAGACAGACATCCCACCTGATTAAACAATAACATTTAGTCAGTATTACACCTAAGGGATCGATGTTTCTGTTATGTATGGCTGTGAACTCATCTGGCTTTTTATTTTTCCCAAAACATGACAGGTCTACTTTCCTTTGGGAAAAATTTCCTTCACCATCATCGGATTGTTGATGTCAATATTATTTTGTGCATGCGTTGTATATGGAGCATATTTCCTAATAAATGACTATGATTGGTCATGTCTTGAACTTGAATCTAATTTGTATGCGGGTTTAATGGGCATTATACTTGGTGGAATCACTATGTGCTGTAGGGCAAATCTTTAAATATTATGTCTTTTTAGAATTTAAATTTTGTATTAAATTTAAAATATCATCAAATTTCTAATAAATTATAATTAAAATTTAGAAGTTTTTCTTGACCATAGTGGGAGTGGGGGCAGCTACGGAATTTAAAGTCTTTAGTTAATGACCGATATAAATGTGACACTGTTTAGTGTATATTTGCAACTTTCATTTTTATTTGTTTGGCTTTTATTTATATTTTGCCATCTTTGGGAAGGAAACGTTATTAGGAAACAATAAAACTTGAACTTATTGTTTAAAAAACAAAAAAAAACTTAAACTTGTTTTATTGATTTTGGATTGGATGGAATTGGCTGAATTATTTTTGCCAATTCTGAGTATTCTATTAAAAGAAAAACAATTACATTAGTATTGACAGTAAAATAAGATTTTTTAGAAAAATTAAGAAATAATTCAAAAATAAAATTTAAGGAAATAAAAATCAAATGAAATAGTCTTATTAAAGATATTTTTTCTATGATGGTTGATCCCAACTTCTTAGGCTTCTATTTACGAAGATTCCAAAGTATACGGAGGAATCAACATGAAATAAAATGCAAATCTTCAAGGAAAAACCTTTTCTAAAGATATAATTAAGCAATTTGTACGTTACCTTTATTCCTCTCTAACTTTTCGTTTTCCCCTTATGCCAAGCTACGAACATTCCCTGCTTTAATTCACTGAGAATTACTTTACTGGAAGCGAAACATGGAGGCTGGTGGTCCTTCAAGAAGATCACTTGTCTCCAACATTCATTTCACCCGAAGCGAAACATGGAGGCTGGTGGTCCATCAAGACCACTTGTCTCCAACATTCTAAACCTTTATGTGTCCTAGTTCCACGCTTCTTTTTAGCCGTTGCTGAGCTGTGGCCGAAACCGTCTTATTTTCTCATATTTCCAAGATTACGTTGGTTTCTTAATTCATGTATTTTTTTTTTTTTTGAGAGAAAACCATTGCAATAAATTAAAGAAAGTTAACAATACAAACTGGTGGGGAAACAAAAAACTGAAAATCAGAAAAAGATAAAGAGCAACGAGCAAGTCTATGTGTAATCACATTGTCACGACGACTCACCCAAAAAACACTAATGTCAGGTCGTTGTTCTAAAAGAAAACGACAATCCTGAATAAGGGACCCAAACTCGGACCAATCGGGAACATCACTACGCAAAGCATGCACCAAACTTTGGGCATCGGTGAACACCACTCCACGACCCATGCAGCGAGTCGATACTTGTTCCAAAGAGAGTCGCAAAGCATAAACCTTAGCCATGTGAGGGGAGAAACAACCAGGCCGAGAGGAAGTAAAAGCATGAAGAAAACTTCCATCCGCAGTCCATGTAACCGAGCCCGATCCAATACTACGTGATGCTTCGAACAGAGCAGCATCCGTGTAGCATCGCCAATCAACCTGAAGACCACCATGTGCACCAGACAACTGGGCTGGTGGATGAGTAACCGACTGCTTCCTCCGCTGTTGCGCAGCAAACCATTCGGCATGATAATCGAGTGCCTGATAAAGCACAACTCTGGGTGGAACAACATGATGGTTCCATAGGACCTGATTTTGAGCCCACCATATCCGCCAACAAACCATGGTGAAGCCCTCAACAGCGGTCGAATCCGGATCAGCATATAATGTGGCAAAACAGTTAGGCAATAAGAGAGCTACAGAAGCACTACCTCTTCCCCATAGTTGCCAAACCGAGTGTGCAGCGGGACAATGCAATAATACGTGATCTAAAGTCTCCACATCAACTCCGCGGCCACAACTAACATCAAGAACTAACCCTCGTTGCATCAACCGAGATTTAATTGGCAAAAGATTACGTAAAACACGCCAAAGAAACTCTCGAACCTTTGGAGGAACATTCAACTGCCAGAGCTTCTTCCAATTAATCCCATGATGACCTTCCAAAATGCGGTTCAAGTAAGACGCAACATAATACCCGGATTTAACCGTATAAACACCACGTTTATCAAAATGCCAAATGCGACGATCAACTGAAGAGGAAGAGAGAGGGATAGACAAAACAGTTTGTGCATCACTATCATCAAGCAAAGCATGTACCTTATCGACATCCCACCGATTGGTGGAGTGATCAATGAGATCGACGACACGCAAGTCAGAAAGAGTCGGACCATTTCCAATACGCCATCGGAGACCAGCTCGCAAAACCGAAGCCGCCTGATGTATGCCTCGCCAAGTGAAACTAGGGTTGTAACCAAGATTAGCCGATAAAAAGTTGCCTCGTGGGAAATATTTGGCTCGAAGGAGACGAAAAAGAAGTGAATCCGGGGATGACATGAGCCGCCAACCTTGCTTAGCGAGCATAGCTAAATTAAAACATTGTAAATTCCGAAACCTTAAACCTCCATCAATCTTCTTTTCACACATGCGATCCCATCGCAACCAATGAATTTTATGGGCGCCATCAACCTTCGTACCCCACCAGAACGAATTCATCATCCGTTGCAACTCATCACACAACGTTACCGGAAGCAAAAAGACACTCATACTATAAGCAGGAATTGCCTGAGCAACAACCTTTAGTAAAACTTCTTAATGTGAGTCCATAACTTATCATGAAGAAAAGCAAAGATCGCCTTCTTATTCCGCCAATTCTGAATGCGAGTCCATAACTTATCATGAAGACAAGCAAAGATCGCCTTCTTATTACTGCCGATCAAAGACGGTAATCCGAGATACTTACTATGTTAAAGGGGAGTGTGAACATCAAGTATATTAGACAGAATGACACGCTGCACGTCGAAAACATTGGAACCATAGAACACTCTGGACTTACGTAAATTCACTGCTTGTCCAGAAGCACGTTCATAAACAAATAGCAAAGAGCGAATCTCATGACACTGCTGTTCAGTAGCTTTAAAGAAAAGAAATGAATCATCGGCAAACAGCAGATAGGAGACAGAAGGACTATTTCTGCAGATAGAAATCCTAGTAATAGCCCGTCTACGCTCAGCGTCATTCAATAGAGCAGATAACCCTTCAGCACAAATCACATACAAATATTGAGATAAAGGATCACCTTGCCGTAATCCTTGAGAAGAAACAACTGGCTCAATCTCATCCACATTAGTAGCAACAGAGTAACTAACATTCCGCACAGACATCATTACTAGCGATATCCAGCGGGCATCAAAACCTAGAGCCTGCATCATGCCCTCAAGTTAACCCCAATCAATACGGTCGTAGGCTTTACTTATATCAATTTTTAAAGCCACATATCCTCCTGCACGACTTGTACGATGCTTCATATAATGTAATAACTCAAAAGCAACCAAGATGTTATCAGTGATAAGACGACCTTTAATGAAAGCAGACTGTGTATCAGAAATAACATGAGGTAAAATCCGTTTCAACCTATTTGCAAGAACCTTGGCAATAATCTTGTATAAAATATTACACAAAGAAATAGGGCGTAAATCCTTGACAAAAGTAGGATGATCAACCTTAGGAACAAGAACAATAATTGCATCCGTTAAGGAAGGAGGAAAGTGATCTGCATTTAACCAAGTGTTGCCCGCCGATACGACCTCATAGAGAAGACCGCACTCTTAAACTCAGCTGCCAAAAACGGAGCCAAGAATGCAACATTATCAGTCGCCATAACGCGTGCATTAACCAAACATGTAACGGCCGAATAATCCACCACGTCAGTAGTATACAATCGCTCAAAATAATCACGAATTATAGCTTGGAGGCCCTCCTTTGTTCGAACCATAGTCCCAGTGCCATCATCAAGTTCATAAATTGTATTTTTCCTTTTCCGTGAGCTAGCAGATAAATGGAAAAATTTAGAATTGAGGTCACCCTCTTGTAACCAAAATTCTTTTGCCCTCTGCTTCCACTTGACACGTTCTAGATCTAACAATTGATTCAACTTAGCGCGAGTAGCATGATACTCATTACTATTGACACTACGCAATGCTTCTAGCTGTCGTTTCAAACGTCGTTTCTCACTAGCTAAAGCCCTGTCAAGGTTACGACCCCATCATTCTAACTCGCGGCATAGGTGCTGTTTCTTTTCCATGATGCTGCCGTTAAACAACCAAGCAGCCTCAACCACGCTAAACAATTCAGCCTGCACAAGCCATTTATTTTCAAACCTAAAACGACGCCTGTTCCATGTCAAAATAGTAGCATCCGTCGTTAACAACATCATATATGATTTTTAATCATCTGTTATGTATAACACATCTAAATATTAAAAAAAATTAAAGACATCCCCCACTTTAAAGCGTCTTGGCTTGGCTTGGCTTGTATATTCAGATGTTATTTGTCAAATTCATTATATATTACATTTAATTAAACTTTCGTTCTTATATGTTCAATTTAAGTAAGTTTAAGGAAATACAAAGTGTGATTATCCTGACTGATTCAAACAAAATTAAAAAAATTTATATCTTGTTAGTTTATGAATTATTATGTTGAATTTTTCGGGTTAAATTACATTTTTCGGGTTAGTCCATTCAATTAGCAATTTTTCGGGTTAAATTACACAGTCTAGATTTAATATTCCATCTGGTCCTAAAGAGATTAATTTTGGAATATATTTAGTTGGATATTTTCAGATTTTAGATCCTTTTGAATAATAGCCATGTTGATTTAAAAAATCATCTAATTTCCAGTTCCATGTATATGAATCTTGATCTTGTTTGTCCTTTTTACGTTTATCTCCACTTACATGTTCTCTTTTTATGTGTTGTTTTCCTAATTGTTGTTCTCTACTTCTACTACTTTCAGGTTTTTCTTCTTCGACAAAAATTTCTTCTTCATCAGATTGATAATCATATATTATTTTATCTTTATCTGTGATTTGTTTAACGTTTTCTGCTGATTGTAATGTCAACTTTTGTACTAATTGTGTAATTTCTTCTAATTGTAGTTTGATATGTTTTTCAACAGTTCCTAAAGATTTAGTATTTTCTAGTGTAGTATGAAGTTTACAATCGTTTAAAAATTGATAAACATGATGTTTAGGAAGGAGTTGAAAACATATATTAAGAAAGAAAACAATCAAATTAATATATAATTGTTTGCAGATGTATAAAAAAACTGAAATAATTCCAATAGACATTCCTGTATCGTCTCTTTGTTTGCTTAAACGCCAATCGCCAGGCTGAATGCAATGAAAGAGAGAGAGGAATGACTAAAGAGAATTTAATTCATAAGTCGATGAGCGTTCTAAGGCTCAACGTTACATTATATAGGAAGGAAAAGAGAAAATGCTAAAACCAAGTGGTCGGCAAAAGCAAAAGATTCTTAAAGCTAAAGCTTAAAAGTAACGACTAATAATTTACATAGAAAGAAGAGAAAGTAAAAGCTAATAATGTACATAAAACGACGAAAAAAGAAAAGTTGATTCCTCTACTTCTGGCCGACAAGGGGCCTACATGATGTCTATCAATCAGTTGTCTTCAATTATTGCTTCAATTGATTCATTTTCTTCCTATTGAGTTGGAGAAGGACAATATTTACATTTATGCTCTGGATATATTTGTAGCTGGCAACAAATGACATATTTCCATGTTGCATTTAGTTCGTTGAAGATGCCTTCCATTGTAACAAATGACAGTTAAAGCTTCTGGCTGAATTGGTAGTTTATAGGTCGAGACCATGAGTAAATGAAATCCTTTGTAGTTTATTTGGAGGTTTGATTCAGCATTGATACGTGCAGCTTGGATAAATACACCTTCGATACATTGGAGATTAAACTGATTTATCAATTCCCATTCAAACTGATGATTGGGAGGTGTGTCAATTTTGGGATAAACTCCGTTACTGATTCCAATAGTGAGAAATGCAATTTTGGGTAAAATGATATCTGCACTTGTGATTGAAGCATTTTCCTTAAAAATAGGATAATTGCTCCAAATTTTGATAAATATCTCCCATTCCTTGGCAAAACGGTCTTTGTAAATTTTAATGGCTTGGATAAATCCGAGTAGAAATTCAACTAAAATGTGTAGATTGGTGATATACAAGGTATCAATGAGTCCACTTTGAAACAAAAGATAAGTGGTCAATGGATCTGTGTCTGGAAGTACTATGGCTTTGGGTCCATATTTATCTCGATTGAGAGGATAATATTGATAAATTTTATGGGCCTCAATCTATTGGTTTAAATTTTGAAAACAATCTACAAACATTTCTGAGGTCAATTTTCGGGCTCCAATATGGAGAGATTTGGTAGGTATAGAATTGATACGATCCATATTAATCGGTTTTCCCAATGTTTGCATTTTGGATAAGAGGAATAGGTTGTTCTAATACCTATTTATATTTGGGTCTCAAATTTGGCTTTTGATGGTAAAAGTCTGCAAGAGCTTTTTCTGCTTCTGCCTTTGTTTTAAAACTCTTATGTACAATACCTGGATGTCTGGTGATATGAATAGTTGCTTTATGCCATGCATCAAAAAGTCCAACCATAGGTCCATTGAAAATGACATAGGTTTTGTCTTCGCCTTGATTAATTTGTTTATGAGGAGTTAGTCGTGTTTGAACTTAGGTAATTTGTGTTGGAGTTATAGGTATTGGAGGTGGAGGTGTGAGTAGGGTAGGAAAAATTACAAACAATTACTCATAAACTTGATTCTCTTCAATTCTATCTTCTTAACAATATGTCAATCCATCTCGAAATTGATACATTATTAGAAAATGTTTGTAGTGAAAATCCTTTAGATCCAATTAAAAATCATAATCAACAACTCATAGAAATCAAACTCAAGGATCCCTCTCAGGAAGTTAATATTCGCAATAATATTTCTTATTCACAAAAAGATGTACAAGAATTTTTTAGTGAATGTACCAATTTATTAACAAAACAATTAATTGCACCAAGTACCAGTAAACATTCTGCCCTTACTTTTCATGTAAACAATTTAGCCGAACAAAAAAGAGACAAACGACGAATGATTATCAATTATAAAAAATTAAACGAAGCTACTATAGTTGATGCATATAAATTACCTTGAAAAGATTATATAATCAATAAATTGAAAGGACATACACAGTTTACAACATTAGATGTCAAATCTGGCTATTGGCAATTACGCTTACATGAAAATACAAAACCATTAACTGCATTTACATGTCCTCAAAAACATTACCAATGGAATGTACTCCCTTTTGGACTTAAACAAGCCCCTAGTATTTATCAACGATTTATGGATAACAATCTTGAAGGTTTAGAAGAATTTACTTTTGTTTATATCGATGATATTATTATCTATTCAAACCAAGACAAATTAGATCATCTTAAAAAAGTTAAAACAGATCTACAATGATGTAGTGAAAAGGGATTAATATTAAGTAGAAAGAAGGTAAAACTAGCTTAACAAAATATTGAACATTTAGGTATTGAATTTCATAATGGTTATCTAAAATTACAACCCAATATTTTAAATAAAATCCAACAATTTCCAGATCAATTAGTTAATCGAACCCATTTACAACAATTTTTAGGTATTTTAAATTATATTTCAGATCAAGGCTTCTTTCGAAATTTAGCAAAAGAAAGAAAAATATTACAGTTAAAATGTAGTGCGAAAACTCAATGGAATTGGACAGATATAGACACCAAAGCTGTGAGGAAACTCAAGGCTTTACGTACACATTTACCAATGTTATATAACTATCTTCCAATGAATACACTCCTGGTACAAATTGATGCCAGTATAGATACATAGGCTGGCTGTCTTTTGGCACAACCACCCAACCAAAAGAAATATCATTTATGCAAATATATAAATGGGACATTCAATCCCACCGAATATAGATATCCGTTGCATGAAAAAGAGACCTTGGCTTGTCTCAAAACGTTACGAAAGTGGCATATAGATCTATTGCCAATTGAATTTAAAATTCAAACGGATTCTAAATATCTTTGTGTATTTATTCGTTACAATATACATATCAATTATAATCAAGGTAGACTTATAAGATGACAACTTGAGCTGAATCAATATCAGTTCCAAGTGCAATATATCAAATCTTCTGACAATTTTTTTGCAGATATATTAACTGGAGAATGGAAGCAGTCACAGACAATCTAGAAGCAACACTTGCACAAAAAGAATTAGATCTCATAAATCAACAACAATTGCTTGGAATCATTACCCGAGATATAAAGAAGAGAAAGTAAAAGCTAATAATGTACATAAAACGACGAAAGTAAATGTATACATAAAGCCTTGAGTTTCCTCACAGCTTTGGTATCTATATCCGTCCAATTCCATTGAGTTTTCATACTACAACATTTTGAGACAAGCCAAGGTCTCTTTTTCATGCATCAGATATCTATATTTAGTGGGATTGAATGTCCCATTTATATATTTGCATAAATGATATTTCTTTTGGTTGGGTGGTTGTGCCAAAAGGCAGCCAGCCCATGTATCCATATTGGCATCAATTTGTACCAGGAGTGTATCCATCGGAAGATAGTTATATAACATTACTAATCCCATTGCAAATGTTCCTTCCACAATTGAAACTTTAATAAAATTAGATGATATAAAAATTCAAGTCATCGAATTAACTAATTTAAAACAGACCCTATGAGTGTAACGCAAATTATTAGAGAAATAAAAGAACAACACAAACAATTAGAATTTCAGATCATGGAAATAAAACAAAAACAAAATGACACAATACAACTACTAACGGAATTAATCAAAGAAAAGAAACAACAAAGTGAAACAGGACAAAAAATAGAGTAGATCCTCAAAGAGAGTGAAACAGGACAAAAAATAGGGCAGATCCTCAAAATGGTATCAGAGCCTACACCAAAAATAACAAAATTAGTTAAACCATGGAGGCCATAATTCGTTGAAGATGCCTTCTATTGTAACAAATGGTTGAATTAATTGTTGGATGACAGCTAAAGCTTCTGGCTGAATTGGTAGTTTATAGGTCGAGACCATGAGTAATGAAATCCTTTGTAGTTTATTCGGAGGTTTGATTCAGCATTGATGCGTGCAGCTTGGATAAGTACGCCTTCGATACATTGGAGATTAAACTAATTTATCAATTCCCATTCAAATTGATGATTGGGAGGTGTGTCAATTTTAGGATAAACTCCGTTACTGATTCTAATAGTGAGGAATGCAATTTTGGGTAAAATGATATCTGCATTTGTGATTGAAGCATTTTCCTTAAAAATATGATAAGTGCTCCAAATTTTGATAAATATCTCCCGTTCCTTGGCAAAACGGTCTTTGTAATTTTTAACGGCTTGGATAAATCCGAGTGAAAATTTAGCTAAAATGTATAGATTGGTTGTATACAAGGTATCAATGAGTCCACTTTGAAACAAAAGATAAGTGGTCAATGGATCTATGTCTGGAAGTACTATGACTTTGGGTCCATATTTACCTCGGTTGAGAGGATAATATTGATAAATTTGTGGGCTTCAGTCCATTGGTTTAAATTTTGAAAACAATCTACAAACATTTCTGAGGTCAATTTTCGGGCTTCAATCTGGAGAGATTTGGTAGGTATAGAATTGATCCAATCCATATTAATCGGCTTTCCCAATGTTTGCATTTTGGATAAAAGAGGAATAGGTTGTTCTAATACCTGTTTATATTTGGGTCTCAAATTTGGCTTTTGTTGGTAAAAATCCACAAGAGCTTTTTCAGCTTCTGCCTTTGTTTTAAAACTCTTATGTACAATACCTGGATGTCCGGTGATATGAATAGTTGCTTTATGCCATGCATCAAAAAGTCCAGCCATAGGTCCATTGAAAATGACATAGGTTTTGTCTTCGACTTGATCAATTTGTTTATGAGGAGTTGGTGGTGTTTGAACTTGGGTAATTTGTGTTGGAGTTATAGGTATTGGAGGTGAAGGTGTGAGTAGGGTAAAATTAGGAAGGGTAGGTTCATCAATGGTTTGAGTGATGGGTTGCTCTTTAGTATTTTGTTTCAATACTTGGATTATTGTTTTTAACTGGTTTATATCTCGGGTAATGGTTCCAAGCAATTGTTGTTGATTTATGATATCTAATTCTTGTTGTGTAAGTGCTGCTTCTAGATTGTCTATGACTGCTTCCATTCTCAAGTTAATATATCTGCAAGGAAATTGTTAGAAGATTTGATAAATTGCACTTGTAACTGATATTGATTCAGCTCAAGTTGCCATCTTATAATTCTACCTTGATTATAATTGCTGTGTATATTGTAACGAATAAATCCATAATGATATTTAGAATCCGTTTGAATTTTAAATTCATCCGGCAATAGATATATACGCCACTTTCGTAAAAAGCTTATAAATGTTGGTTATGTAAGGAAGAAGGACATTATGCAAATGAGTGTCCTAAACGAAAAACGCCGAACCCAAAATATACACAAAACTTAATATTTTACAATCAGCTATACAAAACGATTCTAAATTGTTCATTCATCATTCCAATTATTTGATCGTTTAAATTTATCATTCTTTCATCTACGATAGCCATCCTAATAGGTGAATCAATGCCTTTTTGAAAAGTTGCTTTTAGTAAAATTTGAATAGTAGAGAGATGAATATAACATATTTTAATTTGTTTTTCTAAAGGAATTTGAATTAAATGTTTGGTGATTTGTTCTTGGTCAATGAGATTGATTCGTATGTGTCCATTACATTGATCAATCTTTATAGGTGTTTTGTGTACTATTTTGCCAAAATAAATAATATTTTTACGATCTAAAACTTTCTTTAAAAGTGATTTTTGAATTTCTTGACTAGATTTTAAATTCAATTACGTACTTTGGATCCTTTTTGATAATATCCATGTTGATTTATAAAATTATCAGATTGCCATTGATATGAACTTTGTTGATCCTTTTTTCATTTATCTCCACTTACATGTTCTCTTTTTACATTTTGTCTTCCTACTTGTTGTTCTTTAGATCTACTACTTTCGGGCTGATGTTCATCAACATATAACTCTTGATCTAATTTATAACCATAAATGATTTCATCTTTATCAGTTAATTGATGTACTTTATCTGTAGAAGATTGCAATGTTAGTTTTTGCACTAATTGAGTAATTTCCATTAATTGAGTTTGTATATTGCGTTCAACATCTTCTATCGCCTCTTCTGATTTTAAATAGTCCATGGCCTAATTAATCATCTAGGCTTTGATACCACTTGCGTGCTTGTTGTCTTTATTTTCGTTTCTTTTAAATTATTGTCTAATTTTTGTTCTAACTTTTGTATACTTTCTATTTGTTGTTTATTTTCTTTAACTAATTGTTGAACAATA
>JAOQMQ010000009.1:11040892-11051284 GCA_027563845.1 Erythroxylum subrotundum | reverse complement strand
TTAGTCTTAGGGTTTCCAACGCGTCTCGCATCGTTTCTCGATCAATCTTCGTTACCGGATGTCGGACATTCGTTTTCTGATTCGTGATCCTTCGCTTTCCTTGTTGCGCTCCGTTTTTCGTTTTTCTCGGGTTGGGGTCCGGTCTTGAGATCGGGTCCCAACAGAAATCCCAGTGATAGCCCGTCTACGCTCAGCGTTAGTCAATAGAGCAGATAACCCTTCAGCACAAATCACATACAAATATTGAGATAAAGGATCATCTTGTCGTAATCCTCGAGAAGAAACAACTGGCTCAATCTCATCCCCATTAATAGCAACAAAGTAACTAACATTCCGCACACACATCATTACTAGCGATATCCAGCGGGCATCAAAACCCAGAGCCTGCATCATGCCCTCAAGGTAACCCCAATCAATACAGTCATAGGCTTTACTTATATCAATTTTTAAAACCACATCTCCTCCTGCACGAGCTGTACGATTCTTCATATAATGCAATAACTCAAAAGCAACTAAGATGTTATCAGTGATAAGACGACCTTTAATGAAAGCAGACTGTGTATCAGAAATAACATGAGGTAAAATTCGTTTCAATCTATTTGCAAGAACCTTGGCAATAATCTTGTATAAAACATTACACAAAGAAATAGGGCGTAAATCCTTGACAGAAGTAGGATGATCAACCTTAGGAACAAGAACAATAATTGTATCCGTTAAGGAAGGAGGAAAGTGATCTGCATTTAACCAAGTGTTGCCCGCCGATACGACCTCATAACCAATCAAATGCCAAAATTTCTGGAAGAATGCTGGATTTAACCCGTCGGGACCCGGAGCCTTATCAGGATGCATAGAGAAGACCACACTCTTAAACTCAGCTGCCGAAAACGGAGCCAACAATGCAACATTATCAGCTGCAGTAACGCGTGCATTAACCAAACCTGTAACGGCCGAATAATCCACCACGTCAGCGGTATACAATCGCTCAAAATAATCACGAATTATAGCTTGGAGGCCCTCCTTAGTTCGAACCATTGTCTCGGTGCCATCATCAAGTTCATAAATTCTATTTTCCTTTTTCGTGAGCTAGCAGATAAATGGAAAAATTTAGAATTGAGGTCACCCTCTTGTAACCAAAATTCTTTTGCCCTCTGCTTCCACTTGACACTTTCTAGATCTAACAATTGATTCAATGTATTGACGACCTCAATCCAGTGGATTGGCCGTTGCGAATATCTACCTTGTCTCTGACGCCCGAGTGAGTTGTGTAATTATTGTCCTGTTTAATGTTTTTTTTTTCGAAAATCAGGGTAAATTTTGATTTCACACGTAGTGAAAAAAAAAGTTTTCATAATTTTTTTAATGTTAAAATCACTTTAATATATAATTAAATTAATGAACAAATGAAATAAAATATAAATCAAAATTTGTATTTTGTTATGAAGTTTATTTCCCTTCTTGCGATTAAAATAAGTTTATCTTAATTATTATAGTCACGCAAGTTTTCAACCTCTAATAATATCTATATGAATAGATCGAGAGAATTTCACAAGTAGTGTAAAGAGGGTAAGTCAGGAGTGTTATCTCCCGAAGGGCTTACACCTATTATGAGACTTAAATTTTTTGAATATTTAATTGAGATATGATCCTAAATTTTCAATTGAACTCAAATAAATTTTAATATATTGAATCTTATTTATTAAATTTCTTATTTTTAATTTTAAAATTTCTCAAATTTTATAATTATAACTAATTTAATTAAATTATCTTTTCTTTCTATTTATCCGTTTTATATGTGTAACTCATTAGTTTCCTAAATATATTAACAATGTGTATAAATTATAACCCTAAACTATATTTAGGATTAGAAAAATTATGCTCATTTAATTTATCTTTAGTTTTCTAATTAAAGAATTTATATCTGTAGATCAATATTAGAGTATAGCAATGCGTCATAATCACCCAAATATTAAGAATGTCAAAATAATTTTGCTAATTTTTTGTGCATAATTTTTTGGTATAATTCAATATTTTTATAATGACAAGTTCCGATTAATTATAAATTACAAAATTAATGTTTACTTTATTTGAATATAATTATATTAGTTTTCTACCATTAGTAATTGTAAAAATTATTTATAAAGTATCATTTCACCTTAACTAAGGATTTGTCAATTCAATACCAGCAAAGAATAATGGAATATTATCCATAATTAATTTAAGGTGACAAATGATCTACCCATGATTATGATAGATTAACCAATTATGAGACAAGGGAATTCATGTATTGACGACCTCAATCCAATGGATTGGCCGTTGCAAATATCTGCCTTGTCTTTGGAGTGAGTTGCGTAATTATTGTCCTGTTTAATATTATTTTTGTTGGAAAATCTGGGTAGACTTTGATTTCGCACGTAGTGAAAAAAAACAAAGTTTTCAAAAAAAATTTAATGTTAAAATTACTTTAATTTATAATTAAATTAACGAACAAATGAAATAAAATATATATCAAAATTTGCACTTTGTTATGAAGTTTGTTTCCCTTTCTCCGATTAAAATAAGTTTATCTTAATTATTGTAGTCACACAAATTTTCAACTTCTAATAATATCTATACGAACAGATTGAGAGAATTTCATAAGTAGTGTAAAGAGGGTAAGTCAAAAGTGCTATCTCCTGAAGGGCTTACACCTATTTATAACGAGACTTAAATTTTTTGATTACTTAATTGAGATATGATCCTAAATTTAATTAAATTTTAATTAAAATTATAATTAATTATCAATTGAACTCAAATAATATTTAATATATTGATCCTTATTTATTAAATATCTTATTTTTAATTTTAAAGTTCCTCAAACTTTACAATTATGAGCAACTTAATTAAATTATCTTTTCTTTCTCTTTATCCGTTCTATATGTAATATATTGACAATGCTCATTTAATTTATCTTTAGTTTTCTAATTAAAGAATTTATATCTATAAATCAAAATTAGAGTATAACAATGCATCATGATTACCAATTATTTAAAATGTCAAGGTAATTTTGCTGGACCCCGCTTCCGGAGCTCAACATTCGGAGACATTTAGCAAAAACAGTACTTGTCCTCAACCATATTGAACCTGCTTCGGGACAATAGACATAACTTCTATAGAGATATCATATTGGTACTGCTGTCGTCTGCAACCAAATTCAAAAAAAATCACTTCCGTTAATACAATTTAATGTAGTAGTGGTAAGTAGATATCGTTCCCACGAGGAATCTTAACAGTAAAGGAACTACGAATTCAAACAAAACAAAGTAACGAAATTGGGGGGGGGGGTCTTAATTCACGACAATATAAGAAAAATCGCAAATCGAAAGAGATAAATTGATCTGAAAAATTAATGGAAAATACCTTGGTTTTCGGGCCACTGATATTATCATGCTAAAATGGATCCTTGATATAAAATTTCAATCATTAACAAACATTCATTGGGGATGTTTTCTCTTAAGTGTAATGACTAGAAACATGTATCCTAGCATTCTTATTAAACAACAACCTAGATACGATCATAGGTTTAATTTAATAATAGCTTTACGAATTAAGAAACCAATGAGCAAGCGAAATACATGTACGACATGCAATCAATCAAGTGAATATCTCCTTAGAATTTTTGACTCTAACGTAAAGAAGGTAATCCTAATTGCTACTTGTGATTAGCGAAAGAAGGTAATCCTAATTGCTACTTGTGATTAGCGAAACTGAACGTCATATTTCGTTAATCTAGCGATTGAACTAATTAATCCCTAGTTGCGCATCTAGAAATCAACTAATTCAATTAGAAATAGTAATTCGGAATATATTCAATGTTCATCAACAACATAGACTTTATTCAAAACATCTCACACGTAATAGCTGATAACACACTAAATTACCCATTAAAACATAATGCGACCTATAATTATCAACATCCTCACACTTAAACTTTTGCTTGTCCTTAAGCAAAAACAAAAACAAAAACAAAACAAAACATAAGCACACCAAAAAATGACACATATAAGCACGCATATGCAATAATGGTACAATAGCATTAAACTTCACGAAACTAATTTAACTTTAAACACAAACCTTCAAGTTGTTCTAACTTATTACCTTATGAAATATGTGGCCAAGCACTTCAAATTAAATATATATATTAATCAAGACCTTAATGTCAAATTCATTCACCCCCATCACTTGCACATACGCATTGATAATTATTTGGTCAATCAAAATTGTAACTATCCCTAAGTAGCTTTTTATGAAAATTCAAGCTATTCACAAAGATTGATTGATTTTATTTATCAAAGCACTTTTTTTTAACTTCCATTGACATTGACCTAGTCTTTTGACATGAAAGCAAATATTTGTGATGAATGTCCCCCGATTACTCAACTAGGTCAATATTCATAAGCTTAGTTAGAATGTCGTTCTAGCTTTTTGACGAGAAGAAAAAAATTTGTGATGAATATCCCCCAGTTACTCAACTAGATCACATTCTCAACTAGCTACTAGCTCTATTCATAACTTAAAGGTTGGCAAAATAGTTATTTGTTTAAGAAATACACACATTTTTTTTTTCACATTTTATTGCCTACCTTATTTTTTTAGCTAATCATTCTCATGAAAGGATACTAACGATGGTAATTATTCAATTAACCTAAAATTATAAAAGTATGTGGCAAATTCCTAGCGTGAATAAGCTAACATTATATCCTAATTAACTTGCATATTTAACCAAATCAACGTAGGACCTAAATTTCACAAGCTAATAAATCTTTACAACCTAAAAGACTATATTCAAAGCTAAACTAATTTCATTAAGTCCTAGCCATTGACACATTCACACAAGTTGCATCATTAAAACCTAAACAAGACTTAGTATACAACATGCAGTATTCACACTCAAAATAAAAACATACAATGCACAGAATCCTCCCCATACTTAGACAACACATTGTCCTTAATGTGAGAAGAACAAGTAACATAAAAGATGGGAATAAAACAAAATGGTAAGAAAATATAAGAACAAAATAAAAATAAAAAGACAAGGGTTAGAGCATAAAAACCCATCATGGCGATTGAGGTGGTGATGGCGATGGTTTCGGAGGTGGAATCTTCATGCCTTGAGGAGCAAATTATTTTTGAATGCTTCGGATGTCTCAACGTTGACGTCTCTGCTCGTTATCTATCTCTGCTCCTTCTCTATCTCCTTGAACACCTTGGCATTATCTGCAATTGCCTTGTTAATATTTGAGATTGCTTCAAGTACCTTCTCCCATTCAGTTGTCTCTTCCTCTCCAGAGTCTTCATTGGTTGATTCCTCCTCTTGTTGCGGTGGTACTGAGCTTGGACTAGTCTGACCCGTCCTATTCTTAACATGACATTTTGCGTTGATATCTCAAAGTTCCATATTATAGGACATTAAGATCTTAGCTCTTTTCAAGTGACGAGTGTTAAGGAACTTAAGAAGATGTACAGTTAGTCCATCACAATTGCCACCATAATACTCCGCAATAGTTGTAACCAAGTACCCTGTGCCCAAATTATTGCTTCTCTTTGTCAGAGTAACAATAATAGTGCTAAAGTTGTGGATGGAGGTGCAAACTTAGACGTTATGGTCCTTGCACCATAACAGGAAAAGTTCCTTGAACGAACACTTGTTGGTTTCAATTTTGACAAACACTATTTGACATATAAACTTATGTAATAACAAATGCTCAAGACTACGAATTAAGTTATTGTTGGCATTTTTAGAGTAAAAATTCTCCAACCTATTTAGTTCAGTCTAATAGCATGTGAAACAAAAGTCATCGTGTTGGTCTACTATGGTTGACTGCGGAAATCCACCGATTTCACACAACGTCTTGTAGTGCCACTCATATTGTTGACCACACAACTGAAACTATAGATCCTTAGGGTTACTAAGCTCAACTTGGAGGAAGCTGAAGAACTCTTGGGTGAGTTCTTCATAAATGACATAATTAAAGTGCATAAATTTTCCAGTGAATTCTTCCCTTTTAATTTTTAACTCGTTCTCTCAATCCAATAGTTTCAAATATTTAAAAATCCAAATATCGAGGTACATCAATTTTTTACAAACTAAGGGTTTAAAACTGGTTACCTTCTTCTTTCGGGTAAATTAGAAAAGGTGTTCCGTAATTTGCCACTCAGTTTTGTTATCCGCCCCTGACACTTTTGTTTTTCCTTTCGGTTGAGCACAATTGACTATTCGCTTAATTTTCAGTCCCATTGGAAAGAGAGGTGTGAAAAATTTAAAGAGATAATACTTTTGTAGAGGGAATGGAAAGGATTTGAGAGTTTGGTTTAGAGAGAGAGAGAGAGTGGTGTGGGTGAGAATAATGAAGGTAAAGGTAAATATATAGGTTAGGAAGGAGAAAGAAGGGGTCAAATTGGAAAATTTGCATAAAAGTCGTGTGTCTCTTCTTGCCCTGCCGTAGGTCAGGCCATGATCATGACAAAAGGTTAAAATGGGTCATGATCGTGGCATTGGAAATTTCCACACTTCATTCTCATTTTTAATTCTTTTCCTTCATGTCACACCCTAGTTCCTTCCATACCTTATATTTGCACCATCACTTCATTGTTTTGCCTTCCACACCATTCCCCTCCATTATTGAAAAGACTTAACTAATTCTAACATTCCAAAAAGAAATCTAACTACTAAATGTGCTAATTTATGGTTATTAGCTTGACCTTGCATCCTTGGAAGCACTTTTAAGTGAAAGGAAAGAAATTACTTCCTTTTCCATCGAGACCACTCCGCCGAGATACAGTTTGCAGTGATTCCCATTCACCTTAAAGGTTTCTTTGTTTGCATTTTTCAATTTGAGGGCTCCATGGGTGAAGACTTAGGTGACTGTAAATGGTCCACTCCATCGCGATTTAAGTTTCCTTGGGAGCAACCTCAACCTCGAATTGTACAACAAAACTGCATCTCCCATCTAGAATTCCTTCTGGTTAAGATGAGAGTAATGTCATCTCTTCGCCTTCTCGAGAGAAGTTTCATCTCTTCCCCTTCTCCTCGTAAAGTTTGGCATTTTCATACGCATTATAATGAAACTCTTCCAGTTAATTTAATTACAGAAGTCGTTTCTCACCCGCTTGCTTCCAATCAAAATTTAAAACTTTTATTGCCCAATATGCTCAATGCTTTAGTTCCACGGGCAAATGACAAGCTTTACCATATACGAATCAAAAGGGCGTCATTCTAATTGGTGTTTTAAAAGCGTTTTGGTAAGCCCATAAAGCATCATCTAGCTTTAATGCCCAAACCTTCCTAAATCTATTCACAATCTTTTCTAAAATTTATTTAAGTTTCCAATTCACAACTTCCACTTGTCCACTTTCTTGCAGGTGATAAGGAGTGGCAACTCGATGGTGAACTCTGTATCTTTTTAGGAGAGCATCAAAAGATCTGTTACAAAAAATGTTCCCCATCACTTGTTATTGTTCGTGGGGTTGAATATCCGCTTGAAGAATTTATGTACAACCTTCCCATCATTAATCGAAGATGTCATAACTTCGGCTCAGAGAGATACATAGTCTACTCCCATTAAAATGTATATGTTCCTGATGGAGGCTGGGAAAGGACTCATAAAGACGATGCCCCACACATCGAAGACTTCGACTTCTAAGATGTTGGATAAGGCCATCTCATCTCTTTTAAAGATGTTGCCCACTATTTGACAGTGATCACATTGTTCCACAAAAGCTTCAGCGTCTTTAAACAGATGTGGCAAATAGAATCCACGCTCGAGTATTCGACCTGCCATCTTGTTTCCTCTATAATCGCCAGCATACTGTGCTTCATAACATTGTGTTAATATGCCCAACATCTCATCCTCTGGAACACATCGAGTGCGTTTGGTAAAGAGCTGATAAGCTCTTTTTTAGCTGTTTGACCCATTTCAACTTATTGACTTTGTGAAAAAGCTATTAGAAGTGTTTGGTTAATAGCTGTTGGGTTGGCTAATTCAACCCAACCAGCTAATTTCGGACAAGCTCCTGTCGAGGAGCGTTTCGTGATAATCAGCCGAAAGTTTTCGTATTCATGTCAATTTTGCCCTTTTACTACCGTCTTGTGGAACAGAATTCTTGTAGCAGAAGATCTCCTCCCAAAGTTGAAGTTCCTAATCACATGGTACCTAAGACCGTAACGCCCGAACCGTCACCACAACCACCACCGGCGGAGAATCCGTCGAGGAAGAGGAAGTATTTCGATGAAAAACTCGTCGACTCTTCCTACTTCAAAATACGTGCTCTTCTTCGACAACTTTGCCCACAAGCCATCGAGGTAATAATATAATTTGGTTAAAGTTGATCATTTTGGGTGTGCTCTTGTTGAGTCGTGGTTGAGTTTAGGTATTGGTTTACGTTGGTTGTTCTGGGTTTTTATGATTTTGAAGTAAAAAAAGCATTCTTTTTATTGTTGGCCCTTTGGGCAATAAAAGGCTCTTAATCCAACAGATAAGGTTGTAGAGGGATTTGTAAGAGAATCTATTGTCATTGTTTGTTTCAAAGGGAATAGTGGAAATGCATGGTTTTAGGGATTCATGTAAGCATTACCACCTTTTGATGCGAGTAAAAGAATGATTCCTGGTTTAAAAGTGTTAAGCAGTCATCTGGGTTTATTTATTTGTATTCTAGCTATAGAAATTCAGACTTTCTTTGCACCAAAAGCTTCAAGGCGTTTACTTGATGGCATAGATGGTTTGATGTCCTGATCTTGTTCTTTGACGTGGTATATCTTTCTTCTTAATGAGCATATGTATGAAACTGCATCATCAGCTACCACAGTGTGTAGAAATTTGAGTGTTGTTGTACTAATCCTTTTGTGGAAGGGCATATTCATGGCCATCTCTATCATACCATTATTTTCTGTTATAATCACCGACCTTTCCATTATCTCCTTCCCCTTTAGTGATGATCTGTTTTGGTTATTGGATTGAATTCATTGCGCTGCTGCTACTGAATTCTGTCAAGTGTGATTCCTCAGTGTTAATTGAGAATGCTGGTAGCTGCCAAAAGTGATTCACCTGTCATTTATGTAATGTTTGAGGGGCTACTTTCATCAACTCATGATTGTAATGGTGGTCAGTGTGTTCTGGATCCTAAAAAACCCCACAGCCACTGACACTTATTTCTGAACCAAAACTTGAAGTAAAAGGTGTGGTTAAAATTTTCCATTTAGAGTTAGATGGATCATTAGAAGAGAAGTAGACTGTAAACAACATGGGTTGGAATACCTCACATAACGTCTTGATTTGTTAAACTTTGCATCTGAATGGACAACATCCTTTTTCTTAGTTATTTGGTGTAGCATTTTCTCTAAACGATTAATGCGAAACAACTAGATATTTACTTTGAGATTTATTTCAATTCATTTTGTTCAAGTATTCTCATGGGAGTTTTCATAGGCTTCACCCTTGGCTTTTTAGTAAATATAATATCTGGAGATGCTTTTCTATGGCTTTATGGAAGCTTCTGGACGACTGCAATTGTGATTTTGATGGGAGGTAATCCCCTTCTTCACATCTACTTGGTATGTATGATCTCTTCGTGCATCTTTTTATTTGAACTTCTAATTTCTGATTTTCCCTATTAACCAGGGTTGGCTTTCATGTCAAGCCATAACCGGCTTGCACTATTTGTAATTAAGGCCTACTCCCTTTATAGTGCTTGGGCATATGTTGGATGGCTGGGCTTACTTTTGGCTTTACATTTTCCCTTTATGTCAAGTGACATTCTGATGCGCTGCCTAAAGAATAACATTAATCAACGTAGAAGATCCAATCAAGCCTCTGAGCAATCTGGGGTCAACAAAGCTTCTTTGATGATGAAGCTTTTCAAGCATCATTTTCTGAAAATCGCCATGGATTATCAACTGATCGTGGCCCTAAAATTCCCTCGACCGGTGGGGCTGAATCTTATATAACTACTGAAGATGAAGTTCTTAGATTGATAAACTGTTCTGATCACTATTCAGCATTGGGTTTACACCGGTACGAGAATGTGGATGTAAATTTACTGAAGAAAGAGTACAGGAAAATGGTGCTTGGCACCATTCTTTTGCTTGCTTTGTATAAAAGTTTGAGTGCTTTTGTCAAATAGCACATGGAGTGTTTTTTTACGCTTTTTACAAACTTGTTTAGATACAATTCTCAGCACTAACTCCAAATTGCTAGAAGATATGCATTGCAAATTCTAATGTTTATGCTTGCTTTCAGAGGTTGCTTCATTCTCGATGTTGGAAAGTATACTGTTAGCCCCGAAATTTTTTTTTATGTAATTAAGCATGATTATGGTAATTAAGCATGATTAGATGAAATTAAAGCAATAAGACATTAA
>JAOQMQ010000009.1:10992510-11003029 GCA_027563845.1 Erythroxylum subrotundum | reverse complement strand
TACACAGCTTTAAGAACTCCACCCTCTATGGTGATCTTGATACCCTTGGATTCCAATGCTCCTAATGAGATAAGATTCTTCTTCATATCCGGTACATACCGAACATCACTCGATTCTCTGACTGTTCCGTCATGCATCTTCAAACAGATTTTGCCTATCCCTTGTGTTTTGCATGCATTATTATTTCCCATCAAAACAACTCCACCATCCAGCTCCTGGAAGCTAGAAAACCATTCCCGAATGGGACACATATGATAAGTGCAACCTAAATTCAAAATCCACTCCTTGGAGTGACCATCAGCAGATGAACTAGTCAAAGCAAATTCGAAATCATTATCCCCAGATTTTGCAACGTTTTCTACAGAACCCACTTTCTCCTTCTCTTTGTTCTTCAATTTGGGGCAGTCTTTCTTCCAATGACCCTTCTGGCGACAAAAAGGCACATTCATCTTTAGTAGGAAACTTCCCTCATGACTTTGAACGAGATTTTCCCTGCTTTCCTTGTTTTCTTTCCTTTGTTCGTCCCCTTGTAGTGAGTGCCTCAGTTTGTAAATTGTGAGCCTTCAGTTCCTTCTTACAAGACTCATGATTCACCAATGCCGCAACAACCTCATCAAGTTTCACCTCGGATTTTCCATACAACAAAGTAGTTGTCAAATGATCATAATCATCAGGCAATGAATTTAACAAACATAGTGCCTTATCCTCGTCAGGAATTTTCACATCAAGGTTTGCTAAATCAGCAAGTATTTTATTATAATCATTAAGGTGTTCGTGCATAGAAATACCTAGACGATACTGAAATTGGAAAAGCCGCTTCTTCAAGAAGAGCCGATTTTCTACGCTCTTGGTCATATACTTTTCTTCCAATTTCGTCCATAATTCCTTAGCAGAATTTTCCTTCATATAAAGATATTTCAGGTCCTTATCAATGAATGATCGAATAGAGGCACAAGCATGGAGATTAATTCGCGTCCAATGCTTGTCTTCCATATCTTCGGGGTTTTTCTTCCAGAACCATATCCAACTCTTGTTGATACAATACATCCATAACTTCACACTGCCACATACCAAAATTATTAGAGCCATTAAATTTATCAACCTCTAACCTTGAAGTAGCGATTGGATGTCTATTGGATGTAGGTGTTGACGATGACGATATTGACTCCCTCTTAACGAGCTCATCTTTTTCTCCAGCCATCTACTCGTCACTATTCACAAATACGTACTGATACTGTTCACAACACTGTAGCACTGGCACTGTTCACGGAACTGTAGCAAGACACTGTTCACCGGTACTGTTCACCCGTACTGTTGACCGACACTGTTCGCAGGTACTGTTGACCGATACTGTTTGACGGCACTGTAGCTCCAATATATTTTCACTCCTACAACACCCCAGTCGAAAAACTAGAGCTTTAATACCACTTGTTGTGCAGAAACGTGAATAAATTTTGAATGAAAATAAAATAACAACAAGAAACACCAAGATTTTTATACTGGTTCGGCAATGCCTATGTCCAGTTTGGAGACGACTGAGTATTTCACTATAACAATGAGAGCATACAATAGTGTTTATCACTCAATTTCCCAAGAGACCCAAAATAACCCAAGCTCCTACTAAAAAAGAGAAAACAAAAAAATATATATAAGTTTTTCTTTTCTCTCTCCCTCTTACTATTCTTCTCTCTCTTTTCTCTCGAAAATTTTGCTCTCTCTCACTAGCACTCTTCTGCTCTCCTCTCACAATAGAAACGTTAAGCTCTTCTTGTGCTCTCCTTATGCTCTCTCTGTGCTCTCTCCTCTCCTCCTTCGTTTGCTTCTCTTTTATAGAGAATGCCATGGATGAATGTCAACATTAGCTGCACCAACCTCCAATCAAGCCACCATTGTTGATCACCGAAAGCATCAATTTCTGACTTTGCAAGTTACAATTTTTTGACTTTGAGAAGTTGAGACAATATTCAACAGAATGAGGACACGACGGAGACAATCTTAAATAAACATTTTCCTGAGGGAAATGTTGACAAGAATATCGTGCCAATGGCAATGCAAAACCACAAGCCAAAGGCCTCTGACATGCCAAAGATTGACAACCCTATCTTATTAGCTGCAAAACATGGCATTATCAAGATGGTGGAGAAAATCCTTGACAAGTATCCTGTCTCTATACATGACATGAACGCAGATAGGAAAAATTTGGTGCTATTGGCTGTGGAGCATTGGCAACCACAAGTCTATCAGCTTTTGCTTGAAAGAAATGCAAAAGACACTGAGAGCAGTGCAGTCAAGGACAGCGAATTCCGCCAGGTTGATAGCAATGGAAATACCGCATTACATCTCACCGCTATGCTTGGAGACTACAAGCCCTGGCTCATTCCTGGCGTTGCTTTATAGATGCAATGGGAACTCAAGTGGTACGAGGTATACCTACACCCCTAAATTAAATTCGTGCATTGAATTTGTAAATTGTGGTGTACAATTCAATGAAGTGAAGGGCCTAGTTTACGATAAACGTGTGTTTTTACAAGTGTAGTTTGTAGAGAACTCCATAGCATATAACTCCCTTCTCCTCAACAAGGCTGGGAAGACACCCGAAGATATATTATTGACTACTCACCATGAACTCGTGGAAAGTGGTGGCAAATGGCTTACTAACACCTCTCAGTCATGCTCGGTAGTGGCAGCTTTAATGGCCACCGTGGCCTTTGCCACATCGAGCAAGGTTCCAGGAGACGCAAAAGAGGGAGTTGGCACTCCAAACCTGGAAACTCACCCTACATTCAAAGTCTCCGCTGTCTCGTCTCTCGTAGCTCTGGGCTTCTCTATAACATCAGTGGTTATGTTCCTTGCAATCCTTACTTCTTGGTACGAAGTGAAAGATTTTAGGAGAGAGCTCCCTAGAAGACTTTTGGTAGGTTTATCTTCTCTGTTCATGTCAATTGCTACAATATTTGTTTCGTTCTGTTCAGGGCATTTCTTCGTGCTCAATGAAAAACAAAAGCATGCGGCACTTCTGGTTTATGGAGTGACCTGCCTGCCAGTGACTTTCTTTGCTACCTTTAAGAAGGTTCCCGAACGTAGCTATATGGTGCTTCCACCGTAGTTACTTTATCTGACATTACGTCTTCTTAGATTTCGGTCAAAATAGTTTTGGACTAGAATTGTTGTGTTCAAACTTACAGATGCTGTGTGATAGACTGGAATAATATGAATGATGAAATGTTGCATTGCTTGTGTGTTTACAGAGAGTTTACAGCCTTTATATAGACTAATAGAGATACATATGATAAGATGAAATATTAACAGAAAAATGCAGATAAGAATTATCTGTAGATACAAATAACAACTATTAAGAGAAAAATAAAGTGGCTGGAATTACATCTTATCAGCCCCCTCAAACTCATAACGATGTGTAATCTGGAGTTTGTCTCGAAGATGTTGGAATCTGGTCGAAGCGAGAGCTTTTGTCAGAATATCAATTATCTGCTCAGTAGTTAGGAAATGACAGATGTAGAGGGAGTTGTTGGCAACCAAATCTTGAACAAAGTGAATGCCAATCTCAATGTGCTTTGTGCGAGCTTGAGAGACTCTATCAGAAGCAAGAAAAGTAGCACCAATATTATCACACCAAATAGTAGGTTTGATGTGAGAGAGGCCAATTTTCCCAAGAAAAAGAGTGATCCAACAAAGTTCTGCAGCTGTAAGAGCAATACTGCGATATTATACTTTAGTATTGGATCGAGCAACTGTTGGTTGTTTCTTAGCACTCCAAGAAATGAGGTTTGATCTGAGAAATATACAATAACCAAATGTAGAACGACGATCATTAGGACAACCAACCCAATCAACATCACAATAAGCACGCAAGTTGAGAGAAGATGATTTGGTAAAATGAAGGCCATGAGAAGATGTAGATATAAGAGAACGAGAATTTGTTTGACTGCAGTCCAGTGGACATCGGTAAGATAATGTAAGAACTGAGATACTTTGTTGACAACAAATTAGATGTTAGGATGAGTGATGCAAAGATATTGTAAGGCACCAACACTACTACGATACTCAGTAGCATCAGAAAGGGGATGACCATGATGGGTAAAGAGGCAGGTTTAGAGTTATGGAGACTAGTTCGAAGAAGGAGATCTTTGATCTAGGTATGTTGAGTGAGTAAAAGACCAGTAGGCATAGGGAGAGCCTCAATGCCAAGAAAGTGATGAAGGAGACCTAAGTCTTTGATAATGAAGGTGGTGTTGAGGTTAGTAATAAGAGTGGTAATGAATGATGGTGAAGAACCTATAATCAAGATATCATCCACATAAACCAGGACAAAGGTTATGTGATTAGAGGTGTTATGAATGAACATGAAGTGTTAGATTTGGATGAGACAAAACCAAGATCTAGAAGTTTCTTACTTAACCTAGAAAACTAGGCTCTAAGAGCTTGTTTTAAATCATATAGAATTTTATAGAGATGACAAACATAATGAGGAAAGTGAGGATTTGTGAACCCAGGAGGTTGAGCCATGAAAACTTGTTCATTGAGATGGCCATGAAGAAAGGCATTGTTGACATTAAGTTGACAAATTTGCCAATTTTGATATAGAGCAAGAGTGAGAAGAATGCGAAAGGTAATGGGTTTGACAATAGGACTAAAGGTATCAGTGTAATCAATGCCAAAAGTCTGATGATATCCTTTGGCTACTAGTTTAGCCTTATGATGCTGAATGGAGCCATCGGGATTTCGTTTGGTACAAAAGACCCATTTACAACCAACAATATTAGCATTTGGCGGAGGAAGAATTAGAGTCCAAGTATGATTACGATGAAGAGCAATGAACTCATCAAGCATGACTTGACGCTAGTATGGAAATTTGTTGGTGTGAGCAAAGGATGTGGGATCATGATATATGATAAATGTTAAATAAGTGACATAATCATCAAAAAGGAGTGAGGAACACAGGTGTCATCACATGTGTGCGAGTGACCATAGGGTCAGACGATAGTGATGGAGGAGGTGTAGATGAGGGTGGAAAATGGGAGGTGTTGGGTTAAAAGGTGATGGTAAGGAAAGAATAGAGGGAGGTGAAGGGGAAAGAGAAGAAGGAGAAGAGATGGTGGAACAATAGAAATCATGTTCTAGGAAACGCACATGTCGAGAGATATAAAGTTTAGAAGTGTGAGGATCAAAACATCCATAGCCTTTGTACTAAGAGCAGTATCCTAGAAAAACACAGGGAGTAGATTTGGGTGTGCGTTTATTGGTACGATTAGAGCCTAGAAAAGGAAAGCATGTGAAACTAAAGACTCAAAGATGAGAGAGATTTGGTTTGGTGTTAAAAAGTATTTCATGAGGAGACTAATGATTGAGAACAGGTGTAGGTAAAAGGTTAATAAGGTAAATAGTAGTGGAAAAGGCTTCAACCTAAAAGGATTGTTGTAAAGAGGCATGCAAAAGGAGGGTAAGGCCTGTGTTAGTGATATGGTGAATTTTACGTTGAGCAAGGCCATTTTGTCAAGGAGCATAAGGACAAGATATACGATAAGTGATGCCATAGGTAGTAAGGAATTGAGTAAAGGCATCTTGGATGAGTTCAGGAGTGTCATCACATTGAAAATTTTTTATAGTAGTGGAGAAAAGGTTTTCTGCAGTTGTTTTAAAGGTTTGGAGGTAAAGTGACTAAAATCATCAATAAAAATAATAATGTATCAACACCCTGACAATGAAAAAGTCGGGGAGGGTCCCCAAATATCACAATAAATGAATCGTAACAGTTTTGTATAGAGACGAGAGGATAATGGAAATGAAAGTCGAACACTTTTTCTTTTAAGGCAAGAAGTATAAGAATTAATGACATTGGATTTAACTGGTAAAGTAGAAGATAAACCAGACAACATAGATCGACACAAATGACCAAGTCGTTGATGCCACAGACCCAAGGTAGCAGTGGTAGCATTAAGAGAGACATAATTCGAAAATTGTGATGGTATATTCAAAGGATAAAGGTTATTGTGGATAGAATCTGTGAGGAGTGGTATCTTGGTTTGAAGGTCCTTCACAATGAAACCCAAGGGATTAAATTCAATAAGACATAAATTGTCATAAACAAATTTAGCAATAGATAATAGATTTGTGGTAAGATGAGGAACAATCAAAATATCACGAAGATGAAGGGGACGAGTAGAATTAGGTATAGTTAATGTACTAGGAGAGGAAATGGGAATAGTTTGTCCGTTTCCAACAACCACTTAATTGTACCTGTCGTAATGGAAAATGGAGTCAACAATGTGAGAATTAGGGGTCATATGGGCAGTGGTGCTAGTATCTGGTAACCAATCAGAAACAATACTGGAATTTAGGTGGGAAGTGTCTGGTTTAGGTTGAATATTCATGGTAGTAAAAGCTGTAGAAAGACTATTAGTAATATGTCAAGAATCACAAAAATGATTACGAGATTTAGGATATCGAAACTGACAGTAGGAAGCAATATGGCCCCATTTCCAATAGATTTGACACTATGTGGGTATCTTAGTAGACCTAGAAAATGAACCATGACTGGATCCCTGGGCTAGTGATTAAAACTAGGTTTGAAAATGCTGTGAAGATATTGGGCTAGTGATTAAAACAAGGTAATTGGATGAATCCAATGGTGTTTTTGAGGAAGTTTGTGATTTGGTTGAAGGGTAATGTTGGGTTAATTGTGTCCGCCATTTATGTGAAATATTGTGTTTGTTGGGAATACTAATTGTGGTATCAAATTTGTGATAAAAGGCTTATGAGATAATTTTGCCAAAGTTTTAAATGTGTTCTAAAGTATGAGTGTTGGTAATGGGAGTATCTAGTTTGAAAGGTATGTCGAAGGGAGATGTAGGTTGGCTTCTGGAATGCAAAATTGGAATGTGTTTTGACTTGAATGTGGATGTTGACGTTGAAAAAAAAAGGTTATGTGTTTGTGGGCTATAATACCATATTAAACTGGAATAATATGAATGATGAAAAGTTGTATTGCATGTGTGTTTACAGAGAGTGTATAGCCTTTATATAGACTAATAAAGATACATTTGATAAGATGGAATATTAATAGAAAGATACACATAAGAAGTAGCTACAAATACAGATAAGAACTTATCTAAATAACAAATATTGGCAGAAAAATAAAGTGGTTGGAACTACATCTTATCACTGTGAATGTTTTTAGGTAGATAAGAGGGAGAGTTTGTTGCCATAATCATTATATGTATGATCACATCAAGAAAATAAATCATTCATGCTTTCATAATCTTTTTATAGAGAAGAAGGAGACTTGAAGTTGAATTATATGAAGAATATTAAGGAAAAAAATTTCAAGACTGATCATTTTTCTTACGAAAAAAGGCATATAAGTTAAATGGTGAAGTATGAAAGTTATAAAGGATAATATATTTGATAGTGTCAAAATTTTTTAATTTTATTGTCAAACAATTCAGTAACTTGATGTTTCTTTCTTTTGGTATATATGTTTCTCACTTGTATTTTTTAATTTGTAAATGGTGTTTCTAATAACTTTTCCTTGTGTAAGCAATTATCTATAAACGATATTTCTAATAATTTTTCCTTATGTTGTGTAAGCAATTATCTGTAAAAATGGAGGAAAAATAATTTATTTGAGTCAGTTAAATCAATACATCTTAAACGATGGAATCTATTTCTCTCCAAATAGGAGAAATAAGATGGATAAAGGAGGTTTAATTTCATGTAGAACTTAACTGTTTGTTTGAGAAAAGAAATCTTTTGTAACAATGTTTACCAGATGATGTGTTTTTAACTCAAGAGACATAGTCTTAAACCGACCTATTACATTACAGGGTTAATCATAAAAAAATTCAAACTTTACAAAAATTTACAATTATGGCCTGAACTTTAAAAAGTGACAATTAAATGCCCGAACTTTCAATTTTTCCAAATCTAGCTCAACATTAGTGTATACATTATCGTTGTAGACGTGGCAAGACACATAAGACATAAATCTAAACACGTATGATTGTTATATTAAATTGTACTTGTTAGGCTTAATTAAACTAACTAAATGAAATTAAGCAAATTAAAGAAAAATAAAAGAAAAGAGTTAAAAACCTAAATTAATTTAGGTATCAGATTCTTACCTGCACACCATTCTCTATCAAAACTTTTCTTCCTTGTCGCACACCCTTTTTCATTGTCATACCAATCTTACCTTACCTGCTCCTCCTCATAATAGATTCTTCGTTGTCGCACCAATCTTCTCTATCACATACCATTCTGCACTCTTTTTCGCATTACAGAATTTATGATTCGCTTCTTTATCGCACACCATTCTCTATCGTACACTATTCTTCACTCCTCTTCATATTACAAAATCTGTTGCACCAATCTTCTCAGTTGCATTACATAAATTACGATTTTGAAGGATAGAGCACTAACAGAGAAGAGGTGTTTCTTGTTTATACTTTTTTTTGTACTTTCTAATTTTTTATACCCAATTTCCTTTTTTCATTTTTGTTTTTATGTTTTTTAGTTCATTACAGGAAAGATCAGGAAGTGCTTCATATGTATTTGGCTTATGAATTATGTTTGGAACATAATGCTCTTAGATAGTTATTGATTTATTTGTCTACATATGCTTAGGTTATTTAGCTTAGCTCTTAAACTTCATAGAAATTTAAAATGTTTTTGTGAAGATTGTTTATAATATTATACCGTGCTATATAATTAGGATTGAGAGGATAATATTATACCATGCTCAAGTTCTAACCTTTCTTCATTGTGTCTGTGTTTGCACCATGTGAACTAGTAGCTATTGTAAGTGTTTCACAATAGAAGGCAAGTTGTTTTTCCCTTCCCTGCTGGTAATTGTAACATTGTATCTTTTGTTGAATTTAATTATCAATTCTTCTTTAGGTTGACTTTAATTCTCAATTCCTCTTCAAAACTAAATATATTAGGAATTAAGATTTAACTATATATTGAAGTTCACTTGATTTCCTTGAGATAACATGTCACCTTATAGCAATGAAAAGCTTATATCAAGTATACACATGTCAAAAGGTAGTTAGTGTCAAGTATAAACATTTGTTTTAACATAAACACTATAATTGTCCCAAATTGAGATTACTTTGTTTTTTCTTCTCCTTTTCCTCTTCGAATATGTATTATTTTTATAAATATTGATTTGTAACTCTAATTTATTATAAAAATTTTACATTAGGCAATAATCCCCTTTGATGGAAATAATCATTTCAATTCGTCACTCTTTGTCATCTTCAATTTTTCTTCCTTATTGAGTTTTTTTAATTAGCCATATACTCCCTCCGATTTATAATAAGTGTTGTTTTAGAAGGATTTTAATTATTCAAAATAAGTGTCGTTTGTGACTTTTTATGCATATTTATAATTTTACTTCCAAAATTACCATTTAATTTCTCTCACATCTTAATTACACAGATTACACATATTATATTTTCAAGGCACTTTAACATGTAATTAATAAGGATATATCAGATATTTCATTAACTTTCTTAATAAGTGTGCATTCCTCTAAAACGACACTTATTATGAATCGGAGGGAGTATTATTTTAGTGACTTGAATATACTTTACTCAGTTGTGTTTTTGTAATTAACCCTATAACATATACTTTACTCAATCATATTTTCCCTTATATTATCTTATTTAGTGTAAACTTATGCACGGGTATCCATTTATAACCATCTTCTTATGTATTATGTTACATGTTATTATTAAAAATGCCCAATATTTTGCTAATGTTGGTAAAATTTGAATTTCATTATGGTGGGTTATTGGAAGACACGATAATAAATATGATGGGGGAAATATTAAAAGGAAGAAGGATATGGGTGTTGATGAACTTAGCATGCTACTCCTATAAAGGACATAGAGTAATATCTATGTTTAACAAATTTCCTAATGAGTTGATGAGAAGCTTGAAGGAGTTAACCTTACACCATGATAAGGACATATTGGCTATGCTCTAAAAAATGGAAGATTTGAATCATCACAATATTGAAATCTACTATAAGCATGGTTATTAGCATCCTACAATAGATGGTGAAGAATCTGACTATGATAATCACAATTAATTTGATATAATAATGAGGGGTTGTTTCAAGGTCAAGTGGAGCAAGATGATGACTTCGTTGTTATGCAAGTTAGTGAATTTAAAGATGATTTAGTTGATTACTAGTTATTGGAGACTGATGATGAAGAATATATTGCTGCGAGAAAAAATGGGAAGAGATGTGCCAATACTATACATGGTGGATCTGAATGCGACATTATCGTCGATGGGGTTAGAAGTAGTGGAAAGGATTGCAATAAAGAAGGTGATTATTCCAAAGATACATAAAGATAAGAAGGCAGTTAATATGGTGTTGTAAACGATCTAGAAGGGGGGGTTGAATAGATCTTTAAACTTTTCCAGATAATTCTACAATCAAATCAGATGTTAAATCACACAAAACCAATTCAATCAAAAACAAAAGTAAAGT
>JAOQMQ010000009.1:10969101-10992410 GCA_027563845.1 Erythroxylum subrotundum | reverse complement strand
ATTCTCCAAAGCCTTTCTTCTTTCCTCCAATTTAAAATTCCCTAAACCAAATTCACCCAAATTCAACATCATAAAAAGCATAATTACTCAAATTGAGCTTAGAAAACACAAATCCCTCATATATTCAAGCTATCGAAATCAAAAACTTCCATAATCTCCAAATTATAAAAATTGGGCATAAACCCTAATTCACAATTATCCAAAATTGAACCAATTGAACCATGTTATCTCCAAAATTGAGCTTAGGAAACATAATCTCATAACATTTCTAAGGTATCTAAACCAATAACTCATCAAAATTCACAACTTAAAAACAATTTCGAAACTTACCTTCGACCTCCACCATTTTCGGATTTCTTAGCTCCATAGGAAGTTTTCATCTTCTTTCTCACTTTTTCCCTTGAAAAGCATCAAAAACCCCTAAAAAACATGTAGAAAACCGAACCTTAGAAGCTCTCCCTTTCTTCTCTCTTCTTCTCCCACCGACGGCCTCTTTCTTCTTCTTTCTCTCTTCTTTTCTTTCTTTTCTTCTCTTGTATCGTGCTTCTCTTGTGAAAAAACGACAGCCACAATGCTTTAAGTTGCCATGTCATTAAATGAGTGGTTAATGACCCATATGCCCCTCCATCTTAGCCTAAAACCTTAACTCTTTCAAGTAAACTTCCAAAATTGCCCCTGAACTTTCATTTTAATTCATACTTACTTTAGGACTTTTTTTTCACCATCAAATTGAAGGAATTTGCCAAAACTTTCTTCTAGAGAAATGTTCCTCATTGTCTTAATTTCATAATGCCATCAAAATCATTAAATTTGGTATACTACACCAAGAGTTATAGTCCAAACATCTCGGACTGTCATTATGCTAACACATTTTCAGCATTTTATTTCCATCCAAAAATTGACATTCTTAACGGCTGAATTAAAATTCACTTTCTTCAGACAAATTGTAGCCTTATCTTTCTAGTTTAATCCAAATCAAGAATCACCTCATTTGGATAACTAGAACAAAAATTATGGCCAAAATACTCTTTGATTTTTCTAATCCAATACTGCACACTAAACCCAACTTCCATTCAGAAATTGAAAGTCTTAGGGGCTAAATTGAAATTCAATTCCTTCATATGACTTGTAGCCCCATGTCTCTATTTTATTTTACCTCAGGAATCAACTCAATCAGATCTCCAAAGATCAAGAATTTCTCAAAATACTGAACCATGCTCAAAAATTTCCTAACTCAATTTGATTAAATCAATCTCTTTCCATTTAATCTCACAAAAATCACAATTTCCCATGAAAATGAAGATAATTGTCTTAGGAATCCAACGCTTCAAAAACCAAGTCAATCGGATGTCGGACGGAAAAATTACAAGCAAAAGATTGCAAAAGGGTCGGATTATACGCAAAATAACACAACTTCAAATACATACCTATAACCGAATTTTCCAAAAATCATAACTCTTGATCCCGAACTCCAAATTTGACAAATTTAGTATCAATAGAAAGCTCAAAGGAAGCTCTACAACTTTCATGAAGGACAGAAAAATCAATTTGGCCTCTAAGGGAGTCAAATTTCCAATCAAAGATTCTGTCCACTAATAACCATGCTAAACAGTAACAGAAACTTGCAAAAATCATAACTCCACATTCCATGGTCCAAAAATTTCATACTTTACACCAATGGAAAGATAAAAACATAATCTAAAACTTTCATGAAGAACTTAAAAGCAACTCAACCTCTAACTAGGTCAATTTTCCAGTCAAAGATTCTGCCTTGTTATTGTCATCCTATACCAACTTCAAACTTTAAAATTTCATATCTTCCAATTCCCACATCCAAAAATTGCATACTTTATAGCGTCGGAAAGATTGACAAACAAGCTACAACTTTCATGTAGACCACTTACTCCAATTCAAACCAAATCAGTACGACGATTGGCCTCAAAGCTGAGTACACGAAAACTTACTCTATGAGCATTTTCCAAACACAAAGCAAAATAACCTTATCGTCGGAAAATCATAACTTCCACTCCCGATATCGAAAAATATCAAACTTTATGGCGACAGAAAGCTCCCGACAGAAGCTACAAGTTTCATGAAGATCATTTTCTCAAATTCTGCCTAAATCAAAAAGTCAACTTTTATCCCCAAAAAGTCAAACTTTCCTTAATTCTACAAATTCTCACATTTTCACTCTTTATTTCTTAATTTTCAACTTCCATTTCAATCAACTCATTCACTCTACTTTCATAACCCATACAAATCTATTCGAATATCAAAGTCATCAAAACTAAATCAATTCTTTTCTCATCAATTTCCTTAAGGCACAATAACATCTATAACAAAATTCATATACAAAAACACTCATTGAATTTCATTTAATATTTCTAAATTTCACTAAAAGATCGAGGTCCAACAACACACCAAATACGTTAACAGTCACACCTAAAAAAAATAGCCTAATTCTCACGTGATGTAACGATAGGCCATACAAGATAGAGTTCTATCATTATTAGGAGGCTTTACAAGATAGAATTCTATCTTTCATACAATCTTTTATCAGATATTATCTCAATCAAATCCAAGATATTATATGTCATTTTGATTAGAATTTGAAGTTAATTAACATTATCTTGAAAGTCAAATTATCATATAATGTCAAAATTAATAATAAGATATATAACATATATCTTAACAATATGATTTACTGTATACTTAGTATTATCTAGTAAATAAAATTTGATCAAATATGTAGTTTATTATCATATAAAATTAATTAATATATTTTAATTATTAATAAAGTACAATAAATTTATATTCATAAATTCTTAATAAAATACATTAACAAATATATATTGAATATTATTATAATATTTATATAAGTGAATTGGAAAAAAGCATTAGAGTAGAAGGATATCGTATGAATTTTGTTTATACAACTTAATTCATATATGTATGTTTGGCTTTATGTATATTTTGTTGTGAGGTGTACTTGGTGATGATTGCTTGATAATCAAGGAAGGAAATAATGATCTTAGGACCAGTGGCTTCTTGAAATCAGGTGACAAAAATGAAGCAACTCCTTATTCGAATTGTTGAATGAAGCCTACAATGATAAGAGAATCACTACTAATATTAGACCAAAAAAATAGCTTAATTAATGACAAGTTCGATCAAAGAATAGCACCAAAATCAATTCTACATAGAGATGTCAAAAAGGGGTCGAGCCAGTATAGAGATGTCAAAAAGGGCCCGGGCTGTGACGACATGAGCTGATTTTGGCCCGGGTCGACTAGGCCATGAGCCGAGGTCGGGCGAGCCTATTACTTTCAAAACGACGTCGTTTTGGAAGTTTTTCTCAACAAAAAAAAAGGTCACAGGTCGACCCATCCCCGCCCGCCAGGTCATGGATCGGGCTCGGCCCATTGACATCTCTAACTCTATATGGGCTACAGGTTTGATCATTTCCTTTTTCGCGAAAAGTGTACGTTTAAACAAAATACAACTTGAACCTTAACGTTTTGAAGCATTTAAATTGAATCCTAACGTTTTGAAAATATTTAAAACATACTCTAAATAGATTTAAAAAATTGACTAATATGATATTATTTTATATTTTTTAAATAGAAAATAGATCTCAATATCACATGATTAAATTTTTTTAATTAATCAAAAAATAGATTTCACAGTCACATAATAAAATAATATTACATCAACATTTACGCGATGTTTAACTATCACAGATTAACCACTTAAATTGTCCCACTGATTAGAGTCAATTTTGAATGTTTCAAAGAAGTTAGATATTTAATTTAAAGGCTTCAAAATGTTAAGCTCTATTCTATATTATATTGTAAACGTCGCATAACAGATATATGCTTATTTCAGTAAAAAATAAAATATTATTTGATAGCCAAAATTCTAAGCGTTCTATTTATCAACTGCTTGATAATTAAAGAAATGAATAGAGGAACGAACGTGGGACGAGTCGAGTAAAACAAATTATAGTCTAATAACTACACAAATACAAACGTAGCGAGGGTACTGATTAATGGGAATACGCTAACTCAGAGGCCTAATTACTGAAAGTCTAATCATTCTAATTGTTCCGAGGCCACAGAGCTCTGGAGGCCTAAGCTTCTATTTTCTGTTCCTTTTTTGGGCTACAATAGAGAGAAGCCTTGAAACACCTTCAGTCCACATATCATGTTCCCTCTGATTCTTGCACTCGAATTCAACGATCCCTCGTGCCGTCGTTTTCAGCCCAAAGTATCGATGCTCGTCGCCGCCCTCAAATAGATATCTGCCCGGCCATGCTGGCATATCTTTGCACACCTCTAACACCACGTCTGCATCACCAATGAAAGAAAATGATGTTATTGTTTGATATATGCAAGAGAATGTACAGTTTGTGCTCATCAGGATATTGAAAAACAATTGCAAGTGTAGTAGGTTAAGAGTTTTTACTCTTTTTCTTCTTGGTGATTGTCCCTGCGACATGTCTACTCTTCATTTTTAGCATCACCTATAAGAAACATTGCATGTTCCTCTTTGAGTCACATAAAGAATGTAAAGGGTATGAAGGTTTGCCGAATATAGTGATCAAGAACACCCACCTGTCCTGTCCTGTGCAAATAAACAGAAACAATTTTCCAATGTAGATCGCCTGGAAACCAAATTGACATCAGTTAACTATAGACCAATATTACTTGGTAATTAAAGAAAGTGCTGAGACAAAATAACATTACCTTTGCGAGTGCGTTTGAGAAGTTCACTGCCCTTGGCAAGAAACTCCAGGCTACAAGCACCCAGAAACCCTTCTCCGCAAACAAACTCACCACTGTAGCTCCGATTGTGAAGCCCATTATTCATTGCACAACGTATTCCGAGGCTTTTCTCGGCAGGAATCACTGCAGCTACGTTCACCACATCTTTCAATGCTCTTGCCTTCAATGTTGCCGCCCCACGAAGAGCTGCAAGTGATCAAAATATTTTCTCAAATCCCATCACTGGAAACACTAAACACTATCCTCTCTTCTTTTTTTTTCCCCCTCTTTTCATGGATCAAAGAATGCGCTTAAGAATTTCAATTGCAAAACACGATCAGCCACAGTGTAGCAGTTTTGGGGATTGATACAACCCACCATGTTCATGTTTGTATCAGCTGCAATAGTTGCAATAAACCCAGCAACTAAGGTTCTAAGAAGGGACTGCAGATAATACTTGGACAGCAAGTTGTAAAGAGGAAGTGAGGACACTACCTGTGGCTGCAGCTGCGGTGAGAGTGCTAATATCGTCATGAGAACGAACATTGACAGCAGAGCTGACTACAGAAGCAAGATGGTCACGCTCAGCCCCCATAGCCTCTGCAGCCTCCACGCACTGTGCAGCCACCAATGTGGCTGCAGACGCCATGGCCATGTCTGTCTTGCCCAATTGCTCGTTTCCAGCCGACGCTGAGGAAGAGGCTGTTGCAGCGGCAATGGCAGCCACTGCCGCAGCCACCGCGGCAACTGAAATGGCGGCATGAAGCTGAGCATTCTGAGCTCTGCTCTCTTCTTTTTTCTTCTCTTTTCTGTCCTTTAACCACCTTCCAACTGTCTTTGCTCCTCCGGCTGGTGTGCCGCTGCCGGCACCGGCACTGGCTCTGCCGCCAGTGAACAGCGGGTAGATGGTTTTGTGTGAGCGCAAGTACTGGTTGATTAATGCAATATTGTTAGAAAAGATATGTTCTTTGGAAAAGCTTGAAATCCAAAATTTGCAGAAAACATAGATGGTTCCTTATTATAATGAAACTAACTGGAGAAAGCAAAACAGTTAAGAGACAAAAATCAAATTGTTTTACATGAACGTTAAGAGCTAAAACATCGTCAAACAGAACAGTAGAACAGAACTGTTTCTAAGCAACGAAAACCCAGATAAGAATATGTTGCTTACGTTTTGTATGGCGAATGAGGAAATCTTATGTACAGTTTTATTAATGGTAGATGAGGGTAATTAAATTGATCATAGGCTAGAATTGAAATGACTTGGGCAGGAAACAGGAATCAGTCCCAGTTTTGCTTCAGATGAGCTAACACGCAAGATCATTACATGTGAAACATGTCTATTTCAAGCTCAATTTTCTCCCCTTATCTGCACTGCAATTCTTGACAACCAGTCTTTTCATTTTTCACCATCCTTTTCACCACATTAAGATACGTGCCATAAAGTATGTAGAGATCAGTTGTCTATCTGATTCTTACACTCTACCGGATGATAGGATTTTACTGACGTTACATAATTCATCCTTCATCACGTTCCTTAACCTTTCACAGCCGCATGATCAAATTTTGGTTTTCTATTTGATTTAGCGTGTTTGGTTTCTTTTGAGTGGGAATTTTCTTTTGGCGGGTAGAAGATGCTTCTTCTTTTGAGAATCCCAAAAAAGGAAAAATTGAAAAAGTAGAGAAATAAGTTGTGGCCCTGTGGGATTAGGCTAGCATACAAGCTAACGATCATTTGAACAGCAGACTCAAGACTGCATCTGTAGAGTAACAGCTCAGCTCGGATTGCAGCCTTTCTTTTTCATCCCTTCAGGATTCTTAATGGCTTTGATGAAAGAAAGAAAAGAAGAGCATCAACCTTGGTCAACAAGACACCTATAAAGATCTTAACGGGGATGAAAAGGTTTTATTGGAAGAAGACAAAAGCATCCCTCTGTATTTTCTGTGATACTGAATAGTGAATACTTCTAATAAAGTAACCAAAAAACCAGCTAAGCAACATAGGCCTTCTGCGGAGGGAAAGCTTTTTGCTGTGGCTCTAATTGTCTTAGTGCCCTATAAAGTAAAAGGAAACCACACCTGTTATTGTTACAGAAAGAAAGTATAGCCAAACCTTAACAATGTCATCCAAATCTTCAGAAGGTGAAATAGGTGGACTGTCCGATTCTGCCAAGTTTAAAGGTCCGCTGCTGTGTGAAAGCCTCCCTGATGTCAGCGGTGACACTTCCTGCAAAAGAGTATGAAATCCCATTACCACAATATGACTCAGTTATAACTTATAATCAAGTACAATGGAACGTATGTCTCACTGATTGTGACATGATACGTTCGAGGACAAGCTGAGACGTAGCAGATGAGGCAAAAGATAACTGATAGGAAGGCATGGTATTATTAGCAACATCCTCGGTCTTCTCGCGGGAGATGACATCTTCAGGTATAGAAGTAGGCTTGTTATTAGAGTTAGCAATGTAAGAGAGAGCTTTGGAGACTTCAAGGCCTGGCACACTCCATGACCTTGAAAGGAACTCCATTGGCAATCTTGGGCTCTCAGGCAACTGAATGGTGCAAAGAGGGCTGAGTTCCGGCCGTCGGGTGTTGATCAGAGAGGTATCTTCCATCTACAGGTTGGTCTGAGCTCAATCAACAAAAAAGAGTACGTAGTGGTTTTGAAATTTGGAGCAATAAGTGTTGTAGAATGTTGGCTTTATTGTTGAGGACCTAAAGGAGCTGTAATGGCCAATGTGGTGAATAAAGAGGGTCAAGGTCTTGTTAGTAGGCATGTGGTCATGTTACTTTTGTAGTGCCACGTGGCTTTATCACTGGAACCCACACTTTCGACCTATCTGCTTCCTGTGATCGTCCGATCGATGTCCGAGTTGAAAGAAAACAAATTTAAAATTGAAAAATGGAGGCATAAGAACTAGTTAAGACATAACTTTAGATACAAAAATGGGGACACAGCCTTGCCCTTGCAGGTCTGAAAATAGGCAGCGGTATGACATAACAGGACGAGGCACTTGGGAGGTGACCACAGTGATCGTGTTCCTCAAACCACCTTAAAGGTCTTGGCAACATCTTGAGCCGACAAGTTTGGGGATGCAAACAAAATTTGAGCTGAACTAGTTATCTTTGCCTCCACAGTTTTGGACACAAAGCTTGCGACTGAGATCAAAGCAATATGCTAAAATGCAAATACGCGTGCCCATATTGCGTCATCTTCTCCCTCTTTTGACGTTTCAACGCCTTTGCTTCTTACCAAAAGTAAAGCATCCAACATTCTATCATTTGCTTTTCTTACACACTGTTCCGATCACAAGTAGTCATCAAAACTCTGGCCTGTCATCTTGTCTTTTTCTCAGTCAACACTAACTCTAGGGCTAAGACCACTGTTCATCATGGGCCTAAACCGCTAATACTGCAGTCACCAAGTGAACAAGCAAATCATTCCCTGAAAACACAATCCTCACGAGCCTGTAATTCACATTACAGTATCGAAAGTTAGTACCTTTGTTTGAAGTAAGTTGCTGACTCCATTGACCCTCATGGCTCAGGTTAAAGAGCAACGATGTCATTCGTAAACGGCATTAGCCTGAATGAAACAGAGCCTTGAGAATCCCCCGTTCAGTATGTTCGGATAGACATTCTCCATCGGGAACCGTGATCTTTACCGACTTTGTATAACGTGACACTTTAAGTCTGTACTGGGTTAAAACTTCAAAGAAAGCAATCAATAAAAGTAATCAGTTCCACGTAGCAAATCGTAGTATTTGATAGCAAGTAGCAGATATGGGCAATTTGTTACGAGAACTTTAAAATCAGAATGGGAGAAATCTCACATAACGGATTATAAGTTTGCAATTGTGTTATTTATATCCCAGCGCTGGTTTTTTCCGCCCCTTTTTGATCTTTGTACGTGGAGATGACCAGACAACTCTGATAACTAATCAGACTACGGGTAAATGAAAGCATTGGCCTTTAACAAGAAAACGAGATCTTTCATTCTCTTCAATACAACTTTCCAGTTCATTTGCATCGTCTCATCCCAATTTCACATCAATTCGTCTATATTACCAGTCCCAGTCACCTTCTAGTGTTAATATTCGATGAAAATTACATGTACAGAGTGTTTGAAAGTGTTCCAACTAGGCCAAATGTACACAGTTAGAAAGTCTCTTTGAAGCTCTTAGCTAACCAAATGGCAGTTTCCCTCGGAGAAACCTTCTCAGGACCAAATGGCTTTAGCAACACCCCAAGCTCATCAAACCGTTTATCTTGCAAGAGCCGTGCACTAAACTCAAGCAAACCTTCTAATGCCTCTGCTCGTTGTTGGTACGACGAGGTGTCAAACCGCCGCTGTTGGGATTCAGAAGATGATCGGCTTGATGTGCCACTTGTAGGGTTATGCTCTGAGCATTCACTTCTATTCTGTGAAACTAGCTGGTTGGTATTTGTGAATTGGGGTTCGGCAACAACTTTGTCCACAACCTGGACCATGCACTTGTCCTTTGTGATTGACAAGTCAGTGCTGTCTCTGGAGGAAGAAGAGCATTGTGCTGAAGTTGATGATGTTGCGTGGGCAGGAATGAGCAGGTCTTCGGAAGAGGCCAAAGGAAATTGAGCAATCTTATCTATTCGTGGAGCATTAACAGAAATATCAGGAGACTCCAACCCACGAATCAAACCAACATTGGTTCTATATGGAGTTTCTGTGGTTGCAGCTCTAACAATGAATGGCAGTGACACTCTACGATCTGGATGGGAAGATTTAGTCACTGGTGTACAAAATGCAGGAAGCTGTAAAGAGAACACACAATTAATTGAACAAATAAAGGTTCTCAACTTAATCAAGCATACTGAACATCAAAATAACAGACTTTTGCCTTTACAACAACAGAACCGCATCAAGGGTGGTCAAACACAACAGTGGAACTTCCTAGATATAAAAACCTACTTGACAGTGCTAGGTGATCACTTGAGCAAAATTTTCAAAATCGCCTCAGTAAAACTAGGCCTTAGGCCCACCCTCAGGAAAGCACTTGTTTATGACTATTGTCAATGTAGTTTTTATAGTAAACAATTCAATAAACAGGATACAAGACATGATAGTAGATCAAGGCTTTTTCAAAGCACCATGCAGCAATCAAGCTTAAGTGGGCAGTTGAACTCATTCCTCCAGATGATCAGACCTTAGAACCACCTAAAGAAATATTGTAGTCAAAGCAAATGCACAATTTTAGTCATACTTACTGAGTCACGCTTTGAAGTGTTACTTCTTGACATTGTCTGTCCCCCTGGAGTAGCAGAAACTTTAGTTGATATTAATCTTGGGGATTTTGCAGTCACTGAAAACTTTTGGGTAGCTGCCACCTTACTAGTGTCTCTGTGGACAATGCCAACAGATAATTCTTCAAACTTTGAATTTACAAAGCCTAGGGGTTCCTGTTCTATTCCAGAGGAATTGATGGCATGTTGTTCAATTTCAGATATAATAGGATTCTGGGATCTATCATTGCTGAATGATCGCCTTCTCTCTGTGTCATTTAGAAAGGAAATAGCTTCTGGCTGCAAGAATCTTGTCTTCTTTATGAAGTTGGATTCGGACCGTTGGACAGGGAAAGTATGTCTCCTGGGGCTGCTCAATTTCAGATGTATCTTAAGAACATAAGGTTGAAGATGTGGGTGACTGAGCAACTCTGAAGCCTGGCACAGAAAATTAATTTTAATGGAAAGAATAGATGGTCTATCCAATGTTAACACACCTAAAGACATTCCCTAAGCTGTAATTAACGTGCCTAAAGTGCACCTAACCAAAGATACAGTTAGGCAGTCTTTTAGCCAGGACCAAATATAATAATCTACACTGATCTTTGCATGCCCAAGCCAATAATAATGGTCAAGCACAGGTTTCTTATAATGAAAGTGATTAAGTAAAGTAAAATCCAGATGAAGTAAATTTCTTTGAAGATTTTTGGCATCATAGGATAAAAGAAAACTTAGTGCTTTAGACTTGAAGTATAAAAGCTAAGGTAATTATTACAAAACTAGAAGCAAAAGCATAAGTTACATTATAACAAAAAACTCTCGAGGATTCCCTCTTTGGTTTCAAAACCCAAACTTTCCCGCCCTGGCTTCTTCCTCCTGAGCTTCCTCTCCTTGGTGTCCAATTTTTAATTGCTACTCTAAGGGGACAGACAATGTCAAGAAGTAAGTCATACTCAGTTTAGATTTTAGTAGTCATACTTCTTGACATTGTCTGTCCCCTTGGAGTAGCAGAAATAAGTCAAAGCAAATGCACAATTTTAGTCATACTTACTGATAGTGAAGTGGAGTTGATAGACTTATTTTTAACCGAATGACTACTCACTTTATCAGTGAAGTGGAGTTGGTAGACTTATTTTTAACTGGACGACTACTCACTTGGTCCAATAACCAGCAAGGAGCAATGCTAGTTCGTGAGAAATTAGACCGGTGTCTTGTTAATGCTGAATGGCTCAATGAGTTTGCACACTCTTTGGTCCACTTTGGGGAAAATTTAAGTTCTGACCATTCTTTTATGTTTATACAAAGCTCTGCAGGAACCAAGGAACATGGTTCACCATTTCGATTTTTCTCTGGCTTGATTCACATGGAAGGATTTCAAAACCTTCTTCATACATGTTGGAAGCAGGAGGTGAGGGGATTCAAAGCCTTCCAGCTGATGAAAAAATTGAGGATACTCTAACAGGAGATTAAAAGGTTTACACGTAGCCAAGTGTCGGATATCTCTATGCTGAAACTCCAACTTAAACAGGCACAAATGGACTGTTACACTCAACCAAATGAGGTCAACTTACGGGTAAAGGAAGTTAATCTTCTAAAGGAGTACCAAGATGCCTTGAGACTTCAAAATACCATTCTAAAGCAAAAGGCTCGTGTGAAGTGGCTTCGGGAAGGTGATACCAATACAAAATTCTTTCATGCGCCTATTCTAGCTCGCTGTAATTGTAACCGTATTACCAAACTCCACGATAGCAGTGAGAATTTCACTATAATCAAGGGGTGCGTGAGATGGCGAGGTCATATTATGAAAAACTTATGGGGCCTGAATGTGTGACCTGGCCAACTATAAACATGAGGCGTCTTCTGGGAAGGGGAATCAAGTTAGAGCAAAAGGCAAAACTCATTGCCCCAGTTTCGACACAGGTGATTAGGAACATAGTTTCCAATATGAATCCCTCCAAAGCCAGGACCGGATGGGTTCTCTGCAAAAAAATTTCAACGATCTTGGGATACAACCGGAGCGTTATGTACTGAAGTTGTTTTGGAATTCTTCCAAAACTCGAAGCTATTGCAAGAGTTAAACCGTACCTACCTTTGTTTGGTGCATAAGACTAAACATCTGACGACTTTGGGGGGATTTCGACCCATCTCATGTTGCAATGTCATATACAAAGTAATAGCGAAAGTGATGGCTAATCGTTTGAAACAGGTACTATCGGACATTGTTGATATTTGCCAAGGTGCTTTTATACCTAGTCGTAATATCGAGGACAATATTCTTATTGTTCAAGATCTACTAAGAAACTGTGGCTCTAGGAGACCGTTAAGAAGTTGTATATTGAAGATTGATCTTGTATAAAGCATACGACATCGTTAGTTGAAGCTTCATTATAACTTTCCTTGACATTCTGAATTTGCCTCCTGGGTTTGTAAAGTGGATCATGGAATGCATTCACTCCCCGCCATTCAGTGTTTTGGTCAATGGCATCCCATCCAATAGTTTCAAGAGCTCAAAGGGAATCAGGCAAGGAGACCCCCTCTCCTCGTATATATTCAGTTTGGTCTTGGAGGAATTATCGAGACTCATCCAATCCTTTACTACTTCCAATGGCAATTTCAAGTATCATCATAAATGTTCTGACATACAACTCACTCATCTCCTTTTTGCTGACGACCTCATGGTTCTTTGTGCTGCAGACGCAAACTCAATGAATGTCCTTATGCAATCGGTGAAGTTAATCTCTGAATGGTCAGGACTAAAGATCAATATGGAAAAAAGTAGCTTAATGTCCTTATGCAATTAGTGAAGTTATTCTCTGAATGGTCAAGAATAAAGATCAATATGGAAAAAAAGTAGCTTATTTGTCTCAGCAAACGTGCAGAATTCGAATGAGCTTTGAAACATAACGTGTTTAAACCTCCACCCCCTTCTCTTCGCTATCTAGGGGTGACCATTACTCCTGGCAAACTGAAGTTTGCTTAATGTCTTCCTATTTTGGAGCGCATTAAAGGTAAAATATTAGCTTGGCAAAATCGGTTTTTATCTTACATTGACCGGATCACGTTAATTGTCTTTGTGTTGAGTAGTCTCCATACTCATTGGTTAGCACATACGATGCTTCCAAGGAAACTCATCAAGCACATTGATTGGCTGCTGAAACAATTTTTGTGGTCGAGGAGGTGTGAATCAGGTAAGCTCACCAAAGTCAACTAGAAGGAAATCACAATTCCAAAGAAACATGGAGGACTCAATATCTTATCTACTGAGTCAATACAAAAGGTTTTGTTGAGCAAAAGAATATGGCGCTTATTCTCGAATAAGGAAGCAGTTTGGACTCGATGGGTACACAGTGTCTATCTTCATAACAATAAAATGAAAAAGGTTTTGCTTAGCAAAAGAATATGGCGCTTACTCTTGTTATTTCAATGAGTTGTTGAAGATAAACCACTAGATCTATCCCTTGATCAAACATCGAATCAACGAAGGTCATAACACATGGTTTTGGTACGACAACTGGCTAGAGATTAGCCCCTTGCTAAACCAACTGGACTGTTTACATCTAAGACACCGATTACCATTGGAAGCTAGAGCTTTCGACTTGCTACAAGGTGGTGAATGGAGGGCAGATTTTCGAGGGTGCTACCTACTTAGAGAATTTCTACCTACCATAGGGGACGCCAGCGCCCTTGATACAATCTCATGGACCCCTCAATCGAGTGGGGTGTTCACCACAGTCTCCTGTCACCGTAGTTTCAGGCAAGACTTACCGATAGTCCTGTGGTATCACCTAGTCTGGGAAAGCACTTTGAAACCCAAAGCATCCTTCATTACGTGGCTAGCCATCAAAAATAGGCTCTGTAGTAAAAATCGCTAGTTTAACTCTCCAGATATTTGTTGTGTCCTATGTCAAAATGCAGATGAAGACCGAAACCATATGTTCTTTCAATGTGCTTATTCAAAACGAATATGGAGTCGGATCCAACACATGACCGACGCTGTGAACAACTGTTATGAGTGGGATCCTACTCTAAGATGGTTTATTATTCACTCCAACTCAAGGAAAGTTAACGAAGTTCTACTCAAAGTCGCATTTATCACCACTATCTACATGTTCTGGAAGGAATGGAACTATCGTATTTATCGGAATGTTGCTATAGAAAAATATCGATTAACTAACAAGGTAATAACGTGCATCCGTGAAATACTTCTAGCGAAAGGGGTCGAAGATCAAGTAACCCCAATTACGCGATCAAGATGGCATCTCCAAAGTAAGTAACTAACCCGATTGTAATTCTAAGCAAGTCCCCTAGTGCGTTTCTGTATAGCTAACGTTTAGATAGGAGTTCATCTGGAAGTTGATGATTGACTTACCTTTGTAATTTTGCAGTAGCTTCGCTATTGATTATCAATATATAATTCATCTTATAAATTAAAAATTTTTAAAAAGTTTGAAACACTTACATTTGCCCCTAAAATCAATGTGGATGAAATAAGAAGATAAGCATAGAAACATCTTTCTCATATTGGCCAAATGTAATATATATGGTTCTTAATACTATATAGTAATAAGAAGTGAGAAGAGTAGGATTGAAAAGAACAACATACACTAGGTCTCAGTTCTGGATTTTTCCGCAGCATACTCTTGATAAGACTGCGGCTGAAAAGTTATCAAGCAATCAGGTAAGAAGATCTTGTAACCTGGCAAGACTTTTTACTGGTCCGCAAGTGAAACTCATAAGACAAGCATTATTCAATATACTCAAGGAAAGAATATACTCACAATGCACCAGAATACGCAGTTGGAAGAGGTGCCACTATAGACTTGTTTATTTTGTTGATCAGTGCTTGCATATCCTGCCCAAAAAGTGTTCAGGAATTTAACTCATTATAGATAAGGTTTAGACTATCTAAATAAGCAAATATCATGCCATGGATTTTTTAATTGGTTAAAGGAGAATTCACTATCACATCAATCGCATAATAGGTTACTTACAAAAGCTTTAAATGCTGGTTTATGAGCTGCCATTTCATATATGCAACATCCTGTAAAACACATTATTCAAGTTAAAACATAAGGGATAGAAATGATATCACTAATGAGCAATTCACAACAACTACTAAGTTAGAAGAATGGCATAGTGTACCTAAAGACCAAATATCTGATTTAGAACCATAAGGTATATCAGCGAGAAGTTCAGGGCACATGTAACTTGGAGTTCCCACAACCTGGCCCAGAAGCATGAATTTCAGGTTAATCATATTAAGAAGCCGATATAGGTTATAAAGCAATATGCAATAACCAATATACTTACAGAAGAAGTGAGGTCATCAGAACTCAATTTTTTAGCCAGCCCAAAATCCCCTGCAACCAGTATGCATCTTTTAAGCAACTTATGATGGTTAAAAAACAATAAACCCAGATCAAATACCACCAATGATAATAAGTTAAGATAATAAATAATCTTTAAGAATAAAGAGACTATACCTAGACGTATGTCTTGATCTTTCATCAAAAATATATTTGAACACTGCATAAATGTTGGAAGATTATCGATAGTGAACCACTAAACCCACGTCAGACATTGATATTAGTTGTGTAAGGGAACATACTTTGACATCACGATGAAGTATGTGGTTGGCATGCAAGTACTCAAGTGCCATTAGGAGTTGAGTCAGCCAGCAGCAGAGTTTCTTCACGATGTAGTCAAGTGTAAAACACGATTGAGTCCAAGTATCAGAACTTCTTTCCTCAAATGCAAATTATAGAGCAGTAATACAGTGAAAAATTAGATACCTCCTCCGGAAAATGAACCCCATTTGCCTTTTTTATAACTTCTGCCCTGTGTGACAACAAAATTAAATTTGTAAAAAAGTGCTCGAACAACATATTATTTCCCAACAGACAAGTCATGCATTTCGCAAAAACCAGATTTAAAACATCAAAACCTACATATCTCCGCCTTCACAATATCCTATGATGATGCAAACATAGCAACCCTGGAAGTCAAGACACAAAATAGTAATAGCATAAGCATTAGTAATGCCAAAACCCCAAGAGAAAGGGAATGGGAACTCAATAAATGCGCAAACACCCTATCCAGTTATGTAGAGAATTATGAGCAATCCATGATGAAGGGGTAATGAATTTATCGAACAACAAACTCTAGAACTATGGGCAAACCCACAAAAGATCAGCATGTAAAACACGACGAAAATACGGTAGAATCAATTGAAAAAGCATCACGTATTGGCATTATCTGTACCTTCTCGACCCAGGAATCCTTGTACTCCACAATGAAAGGATTTCTCACTTTAGAAATCAGCTCCATCTGGAACATAGAAAACCAAAAACAGAAACCTCAGTACGGCTGATACATCAAGATTCTGGACATTGCACCCAGATAATAGGGATTAATTTTACTTGAAATGACACAACAATCAAAGATAAAAACTTCATTTTTATCTTCCATTTCCAATGGTTAACATACTCCCTTAATAAAAAATTGCTATAAATGAAAAAAGTAACAATCAAATAGCGTTTTGATCCAAAAATAAAAGGGGAATGATAAGTGAAGTGACCTCCTGATGAGCAGACCTGCGGGCTCGATCAGTCTGACGAGCAAGACGGATTTTTTTGAGCACATACCTGAAAAAGAAACACACCCTGTTTGAGGACACGTGTAAATTTCAAAACACAAACTCAGGGTAAATTACAGGATGCTCACTTCTTGTTTTCGTGCTTATGTCTCACTAGGAGGGCCGAACCAAAAGACCCTTTTCCAATTTGCTCTAGAACTTCGTATTGCTCCATCCTCAGATGAATTCAGAAGACTTTAAGAACTTCCAGTCCTTGAATTCCCAAATGAACAAAGTAGAAAAAGAATGGACTAGTCAAGCATTGCAGAAATCATTCAGACCTCACCTCAAGAAATTATGACCATCATAACAACAAAAAATAAATAAATAGAAAAAGAGAGAGGAGAATAAAGAGTGAGGGAAGATGTCAAACAACACGAAAAGACAGGGAACCTAACCGCGGAAAAGAAAAGAAAATAAGGTGAAAAATACAAAAAAGGGAAGAGAAAGGATAAGAAATGTAGAATAGAAAGTACCTGAAAAGGACAGTTTATTCAGTGAAGGAGTAGAGATCAAAGAAACGCAAAGCAAGAATGAACAGAAGACATGGCCGTATAGAGTAGAGACCAGAGGAGAGAGAAGAGTTTTAAAATTTTGAAATCCTCGACTTTTTTCAAAATTTAAAAAACGCTGAGCTATCGCCTATCACTGTTTTCTTTTTCTCTTTTTATTATTTTATTGATTTGATCCGATTCTCTCTCTCTCTCGCTCTGACAAGGCGTGAAAGCGACCGGGGGAGTGCACGGGCGTCAAGCAATGAAGCTGGGATTCTCTACGACGCTCTCACGCTATAGCACTATTCAATTAATTCGTACGCACTGTACCACATTTTAAGTAAATTTTTTAAAATTATAAAATAGATATTAAATTTTCTAAAATTACAAAAAAAAATCATTAATATATTTTACTATATAATCTTTAATTTTATTTTAGTTATGGTCAAAAATTATAATTATATAAATTTTATATAATAACTATTTTTATTTATATTAATATTATGATTTACATATTGCTCGTATAGATCATAATCGTAATTAATATAAGAAAATATCATTTACTTCTCATACAAATTTATAACTAAAAATAATATAAATACTTAAAATGTTATACTTTATGTTAAATAACGCAATAAAATATAAGCAAATCTTAAAACAAGAATATTTATAAGTAAAAGTTGTATATTTATATTGTATATATAAAATTTAACATCAGAGTTATGATTATCGTACCGTACCGGCCGAAAGGTACCGTACTGACCGGAAAACGGTACAGTAAAAGTTACTTCGATACCAGCCGAAAATACCGATATTTTTCGGTGGGTATCAACCGGTACCCAAAATACCGGCAAGTACTGTAAATTTTATATAATAACTATTTTTATTTCTATTAATATTATGATTTTCATATTGCTCGTATAGATAATAATCGTAATTAATATAAGAAAATATCATTTACTTCTCGTACAAATTTATAACTAAAATAATATAAATACTTAAAATGTTATACTTTATGTTAAATAACGCAATAAAATATAAGCAAATCTTAAAACAAGAATATTTATAGGTAAAAGTTGTATATTTATATTGTATATATAAAATTTAACATCAGAGTTATGATTATCGTACCGTACCGGTCGAAAGGTACCGTAATGACCGGAAAACGGTACAGTAAAAGTTACTTCGGTACCAGCCGAAAATGCCAATATTTTTCGGTGGGTATCAACCGGTACCCAAAATACCGGCTAGTACTGTAAATTTGGGAATGTTGGAGGACCTTTTTACAAATTTAAAAATTTTAACCCTAAATATTGATGATAGATTACAAAATTGGATTTGGATTTTGTTAATGAATTTGGGAGTTGTTGGCTGTCCGCGGATGATGAATTTGTTGCTCATCTCACAGTTTTGGATTTATGATTTGTGAATTGTTTTTATTTTGGAATCAAATTGCTCACGGTATTGGATTTGTGTGTATGTGAATTGGTTTGAATTTGATTTTAGAATGGAATTGTTGAAGTTGAAATTGTTGAATACCATGAGCAGTGAGCTATTGATTTGGGTTTTGTTATTTTGTTTTAATATGAAAATTAGAATTGGAATTAGAAATGGAATTGTAAAATAGGGTTAGGGTGGTGTGGTGGTGATCGTGGAGTGATGTATGTATTATGCACGGCCTAACAATGTTGATTAGTTGATTATTAAATTTGCAACATTTAAACCTATAAAATTAATAATCAAATGTGAAATTGATAATCAAATGTAGTAAAATTGATAATCAAATGTGAAATTGTAAAATTGATAATCAAAATTTGTAAAATTATAAAAACTTAAATCATTAATTGACACATTCTTAATATTTGTGAAATGGTAATTTATTTTTAATATTTGGTATTGAATTTAGGTAAATAAACAGTAAACTAGTAAAGTATACAGTACAATTGTACAGTATACTAATGGACTATTTTACAAATTTTAAAAATTTTATGGACTATTTCATAAATTTAAAAAATTACCTGAAACGGTATCCTATACTAACCGATACCGGTACAGTATAATACCAGAACTCAATCCGATATCGAGTTCGGTACGGTATTCATAACATTGTTTAACATATAAATAAAAAAAGAGAAAAAAATGAAAACCTTAAAACTTTATTTAATGATATATTCTCTCAAATGGTACTAGTCCCATTTTTTATTTGACACAAAACTCTCATCATTGAGATGAGTCTTATCATCACCATTATTAAAACACATTACACCAAATAAAATGTTAATATTTTATCATCTAAGATTATTTTCTAAGTGACTGTCATCTATAAAATTTGGTTTCTTACAAACTCAGTTCATTAAAGGATCAAATGGTGAAGACAAATTTAGCCTCTAGAACTACTTGTTCTATTAAGAAATCTTAATAAAAATGAAATAAAATAATTAAGAAATTACATAAAATTATATTTAACTTAATAATGATAATAATATACATTTCTCAAAGCTTCAAGTTGTATCAAACAAAAATCAAATCATTTATTCGAATCTATTTCTTTTTTTAAAATGAATGAATTTAAATGTGATCTAATTTTTTTTACACTCAGTTTCACTCATGCATTGACTCGAATTTTGAATTACAAATATTTCTAATTACGGAACATCACTTTTGAATTAGTCCCACAGAAATAATTTTATAAATAAAAAAAGTAATAATTATTTTTAGGATAAAAATTGTTGGAGTATTAGGAATATACCCTAACTTTTAAAAACTATCAGTAAGACAATAACCATCTTGTAACACCTGTCACCCACTGTCAACTTTTGTTACAAATCTTACCTGTGAACTTCAAAATAACGTCGTGTGGTATACTGGTATCACATATAATGTCATGTATTAAAAACATCATTATGTTGGAGTCTACGCATAGAGTTTTTAATGGAAGTTGATGGTAGGATGAACGGGTTTGTAAAACTAAAATTATAAAGGGTTATTATTATTAACAGTTTTTAAAAGTTAGGGTTACATTGATAATATAGCAAACCATACGGTGGATCCAATGAATTTAACCCCTAATTTAAACAAGTAACGAAAGAAAAAAAATGCCAAGATTAATTTTATCGCTTTGACGATTTGCAATGGAAATTCCAAAATCATCATACCCATCCTTGTGCTCCACTTGTACCCTAAGAAAATCTTGCATCATCTCGTGTAAAATAATTATTGTAATAATTAGTATCATTCTCCTATTAATTTCATTTTTTTTAAATATGATATAAAATAGGCAATATGATTAAAAAAAGCCTTTGGTAGTAAATAATTGAGAGTAAAATTGTCATGTCTAATTGATGACTGCAAGATAAGGTTTATATAAGGAAAGACTATTTTTCATTTTGTCTTAACTGCAAGATAAGATATATACAAAAGGACCTATTTTTTATTGTAAAAGTAATTCATTGTTCCCTTTTCACTATCAATCAAAGCAGTACTTTCACCAAAGGCTTACAAACTCGAATGACAAATTATTATTGGAACCAAAATCTATAATTATTGAGTATAATTTTGAGAATTTCTGGTCTAGTATTAGACCCGGCATACTTAAATGCAACTCACTTATTACTTGTAAAATTTTGTATAAACTCCCTCTTCATTTAAACAAAACATTGAAACGATTAAAAAAATTAGTTACAAATATTGTAATGTCAGGATAACACAAATTATTAGTATTAGTGAAATTCTTTCTTATCAAATTGAGAATCCTTGGACAATTATAGATAATGTTAGTCCCTAATGGCACCTAAGAAGGGGATGAACTGGGTATTTTTAAAATTCAACAATTTTTCTAATCAATATACTCAATTAATATCAATCAATATAAATAAGAATGATGAAATTGCTTAATGTAAATCAATTAACTAATTGAACAATAATTTAAAAGAGTAAGGAATAAAGAATGTAAATTGATTTATTGTGGCTCGGCAAATAACTCTTGCTTATATCCACTCTCAAGACTCTTCTTGGAATGCTACTATAATTTTTCTTTCAACATGAAGAATAACTTTTATACAATTTTTTTGATAAAAAGGAAACTTTCTTACAATCTTCTTCTAGGGTGAAAAGAAACCTTAAACTTAGATCATCTCTAAGTACAATAATATAATCCTTAAATCAAATATTACTTGATAATTCCAAAATAGCTTATTTGCACAAATATGAGACTAATGCTCAAATGAAGGAAAAACTCCTTGAGATGTGTGTATACAATACATCAAACCTTATTGATGCTAAAATGAATGAGAAAACATATGTTTATAGTGTTTTAGGAACCTTACTAGTCATTGAGCTTAAAACTAGTCGTTATAACACCTATATATGATGCACTAGTCGGCAATATAATATATATTAAAAGCTTCATATTCACTATTCATTGGAACATTGGTCAATGAGTAGGCATATTGATTAACTAAAATGGCATATTAGTCGATCAGCACATCAACAAATGTTACAACAAACTCACGATACATCAAGTTTAACAACTTTAACCTACATTGGTCGATCATTAACCCATATAAGTCGACCACTTATCCAAAAAAAAATGATTTTAACACCTGTAAATGCTTATAATTATGATTTAAACACTTCCTAAAATATTCTCCAAACTATATTTGAAATATCAAAAGGCTTTTATAATAAAATCAAAAGGTTTAATGTCTCTTAATGAATGTAAAGACTCATGGAATAAAGTGAAATTAAATATTTTGCATGGTAAGCCTTTTAGATCGTCAAATTAACAAAGTGAGTTTACAATTAATTACAAAATAAAGAATGGCGTCTATAATCCTTGATTTTCTTTTGTTCTTCGTTTTATCTTCATTTTGATGGTTGTAATCTTCAACTTCTTTTTATCAATTTCATAAGAAATCTTCTTAAGTTTATGACTTCAATTTGTTCTTATATTGTTTTTTATAAAATAACAAACTCATTAGTGGTAATTATGTTTTGTTATCATCAAAATACCGATTATAAGCTCCCTTGGTTCAATAATCTCTCCTTTTTAATGATGAAAAAAACATTTATGGTATTAGGGAACAATAATAAAATTAAGCACACAAACAAATATCAAGATAATGATTTGCTCTATGTTAATTCATGCATAAAATAAAATTCAGTATGTAGAGCGTAATTCAATAATAAGAACAAAAGAGATATTCAACATCAAAGAAATATCTATACATGTAGATATCATAAATTTACTTATACATAAAATGCAAAAATACATAAATGATAAAATAATCACTTCCCCTAGATTTCATCACTCCCTCTAAATATAATATCATCAAAATCCCCCCCCCCCCTTTTTGGAATCATTGAAAAGAAATATATTAACTAAAAATGTATAATATAAAATTTCATGCACCAAGCTAACTTGATTAAAAGATGAATTTGACTAAGATTGACAAATTTTCTCGCTAAAGAGTACTATTGAATATTTAAAGAGTCAAAACAAAGGGTCAGTTTGGATAGAGGCATTCTTAATTATGTTTAATTTGAAAATTCCTAAATTTTAGCATTGTTTCTAAGATTAAATTTTTAATTAAAGCATCAAGGGCAAGTTTTGACAAAATTAGATGTTGGAATTGTAATAAATAAAAGCATAATTGCAATATCTAATAATCAATTTCATTTAAAAATATATAACTTTGAAAGCCCTAAATTTTCTAAAACAAAAACATGAAAGAAAGCCTAAAATACCAATTTTAAACAAAATTAAAGATGTATCATTATAATTAAAAGAAAAACAAACTTAACTCCTTTTATAATTTAATTATGAAGGCATCAATTTGAAAAAGAATTTCTTAGTTAAGAAAAATATTTTGAAAATCCCAAATATGAAATTCAAAAGTGACAATTTGAAATTTTGATGCAATATAATAAGATTTTTATCTAATGATGGATGATGTTTTTCAAGGAAAAGAATGAGTTGATTGGGGTTTTGGAGGACATAAACATAAAATATGAGAATAGAAAAAAAGAGGCATATGGGATATTAAAAACAAGAGGATAAAGATTAATTGCAATATCTAGTCTTTCTCTAATAGGAATTAATCCATTATTATTAAGACAAAATTGTAGATAGTTATTGTAAACGATCTAGAAGGGGGG